>CM055901.1:4369373-4514373 GCA_029582155.1 Panopea generosa
GTTTATATGTGTATATTCTCAACACATTCTGATCAGTGGTAAGCTTTTGTGATCAATCTGTGTCCCTCCATTATTGTTTGGTACACTCTTGCACCAAAATATTTCGGTGAATTTTCACTCAACTGGGCAATACTCAAATTTGGCTATTCTGATCAACCTTTGATTCGTCTGTCAACCTGTTAACTTACATAGTTTCTGTACAAGCTACACAAGTGCATTTTTATTGTATCTTCACCAAACTTACATAGTAGTAATATAAACATAATATTGCTGAGACATTCTTCATATCAAATCATAATTAATGCCAGAAATAGGCCCTTGAAATTAAAAGAAATATACTATGTGAAATGTCAGTGTCACTTGCAGTTGTCATTGGATCATTACCAACCATACACAGTAGTTGTATAACGATATAATAAAATCATGCACAGGTGTAGACCAGAACAGATCATTTGTTCCCATGTGTTTTTTATGCCCATCCCCCAATTTTTGGAGTGGCATATAGTAATCTGTTTGAGATTTTGTGTCCGTCTGTAACTTTGTCACCTATGGATAAATTTCAAAAACACTTGGCTCAGTTGATCAACGTGACATGAGGAAGTGTCCAGTGTAAGACCCAGAACCGCTCTTCAAAAATTATGGTCACATTTTAAGTTTGTTCGATATATGACATGACGACGTGTTGCACATAAGAACTAGACCCGTACCTCAAAGGTCAAGGTCACACTTTGAGTTGTATGACAACAATTTCGAGTCTGAGATTTCAAGTCCGTCGTGTAACTGTATCATACATGAATGGATTTCAAAAACACTTGGCTCAATTTATCAATTGATCAACATGACATAACGTGTCAAGACCCATAACCTTACCTCAAGGTCACACTCAGTTTGTTTGATATTTCATGTCTGGTCTGTAACTTTGTCTTACATGGAGGGATTTTAGAATAGCCTGACACAAGTGATCAGCATGTCATGATAAGTCACCTGCATTAAACTTGAAAAACCCAGACCGTTACATCAGATGTCAAGTTTACGCAAAGGTCATGGTCACACTTTAATGTAAAAAAAAAAATGAAATTTCATGTCTAGTCTGAAATGTCAGTCCATTACTCTTTGATATTCATGGACAATTTTTTTTTATACAACTTTATCTATTATAACATATTGTTATTTTCACAGACTATTGTGGGGCATGCATCACTTACTAGTGATATTTCTTATTTTCATCTAAAAAATTGCACTATAGTTTTATGATGTGGGCTTTCTAGCATTTATATTATAAAAAAATATTCAGTCTTCTGAAAGTGCAATACCGATAGCTTTGATAATTTGCCATAATCTGGCAGCAAATCTATTGGTAATGCTGGTTTGACCATATCTATGACAGGAGAAGTATTTGTTATTAGAAGTTAACACGAATTTTGTTTTTAGCTCACCTGAATCAAAGGCTCAACAGGTGAGCTTTTGTGATCACCCTACGTCCATCATTTACGTTTGGTCCAAATGACTTCTTTTGTTCAAATTATGACCCAGGTGTCAAAGTTGGTTGTGCCCCAGGGGACCCCCTCATTTTTTATTTAATGCAATACCATTAAAGTATATGTGAACAGCGAAAATATGCAGTTTTCCTAAATTTCTGGCCATTTTATGTAAATATGTAATGGTTTTAACAGTGAAAGCACTTTTGCCACAAGAAAATATTTACATAAATTACTCGGAGTGTGCCAAAATATGATCAAAATATCGTAGTGTGGCAAAAATGGCTTCTTAATAAAAACACTATTTAGATGCAAAAAGAGTATTTTCCTTAATTTTAACAGTCTTTGCAGTCATTCTATGAATAGAAAAACATGAAATTAGAAGAAATATAAATATAATTTATTCTTTTATAATATACAAAATAAACCAAACTTTACCGAAAAAATAAGTATGTATAAGAAATTCAGTTTACAGGGACATTATTGATGCTTATTGCTAAGTGAATATATTCCTTTCTTATGTGAAGCTTTCAAACCATTGATCCTGCACTAGGGGTTTATTAGTTGTTTTTTTTTAGCTCGCTTGTGGTGAGCTTGACATAGTCGTCATAATTGTGATGCAGTGTATGTGCGTTAATTTGTCCGATCTTGTCCGGTCTGTAACTCGTCTCCAAATTTTGTAAACCATCCCATATATTTTGAAATAAAATGGCACACATATTGAGACGACATGTAGTGCGTAAGTCCGTAGCTCAAATGTCAAGGTCAGATTTGGAGGTTTAAAGTCAGAAATAGTACACTATTTTGGTGACCACTCAATTGTTGTATACCTATTGACAGATTTTGAAATAATGTGCCACAAATGCTCACCATTATATGAGACTGTTCGCTCACATGTCAGTACTGACGGACTCGATATTTTACCCCTTAGACATCTGGGGGTTTTTTTATTTTAAAAAATAAATCTCTGAAACTACAAAGACTGAAGCTTTGATATTTTTCTTATAGTATCAACATATGACATATGATATTCTCTCATAACTGTCCAAACTATGACCCAATGGTCATTGCTCGACCCATGTTTGACCCCGCTCCAGTGTCCAAGTTTTTCCTTTAATTTAAAAAATCTGTCTAATGGCATCCTTTAATAATTGATAAAGCCACTTTCCAATGGTCAAACTTGTTGGGAAATATCAACATGAAGTTTAGTTCCCTTAAATTAGTTTAATGGTTGATTTATATAAGTAGGTCACACCTTGTATAGTTAAAACAAGAAAAGAGTCGCCCATCCCTGGATAACTTTAGTTTCTCCGCAGTAACTTTAACCTTTAAAACAGTTCTTTGTTCCATTTATAGACATAATTGAAAAAGCTTTAGCACATTAACAAACAATCATGGACTGAACTATATGCCTTTGAAATATAACGTAAACAATAATACGGCTCCCTGACCCCCTGCTGAGTTATTCCTTCATATGTGTGAGCCACACAGAATGTTTATTGGTCAGTTTTCATAAAACAATGCTACTTTCAGATCCCTGGCATCAAAACCAATGTGGCTGCCATTACTAAAAGTTGAATGAAATGTGAGAAAACTTTCGATTTTCTATTAAATTTTTAGTATAAAAATATGCAGTCATCTACTTCAGATGTTTGGTATTTTGTGACTTTTAGACAGTTTTATCATAATATTTGAGGGATGGAGAATTTTATACTGCCTCTCCCCCCCCCCCCCCCCCCCCCCCATCCTACATCTATTATATTTTTTTTCAAACGAATCCTTAATAAAAACCCTTAATAAATGTTTATCAAAATGTCAAATCATTGGGTCGAACTTTCTCACGGTCGTCAGTGCTGCCAAGTTTAGATTGAGATAAATTTTTGAGACTGGGCCCATTATTGGCCTTATTGTTATAGTTGTTGCCCAAACCCAATATGCTTCTGTTGCTAAAGAATACTAAATAGAGAGAAAATTTCAAATAACATCTACTTTGAAATCCTTTATTCAGCGTCTGTCAAATTCGTGAGCATGTACATTGGATCTACTTTTCTTAAAGTATTTTCCAGTTCATAAAATATTCAAAATGACCTATAAATGGGTCACGAAATTAATATTATGTTATATAAATTAACCCATATATAGCCATCAAACTGAGAACTAACTTAACTGTTTTTGATAATAAAATATATTCCTTGATGGTTTTAGGTTTTATTTTTTTTGATGTCCAATATTCAATATGGCGGCTGTTTCTTAATTTAAAATAGATAATAAACGACATTTCTGAAGTCCTAAAATTAATGCTGATTGATTTCACGTACGCGATCAAGAGGACCGTTTTCAACTGACCCTGTAGTATAACCATGACCTCATACTTGAATGGGGTCATTCTTGTGGTGTCGACTCAGTGAGGTTAACATGTGTACCAAGTAATATCCGTTAAAAGATATGTAGTGAATACGAAACGTTACAGACGGACAACGGCCGGAGACCTGCATCTCATACGCTACGCGGCGGGAAATAACACACAAAATATATTTAAAGATAACCTTGTAGAATGTATTTTGTTTTGTTTAAGGGTTGTCTCTCTTCTCTTATTCAAGGCTCGTATATTCCAATGGTAAGTGTTAATTGAGACCAGTCACAGATGTATCGTATATAAAAAACTAATGAAATATACTCGCTGATGTACCGTCTTTTGTATGCATTCACTATTGTTATATATTTAATCTACATTTATACTGAACGGAACAACTCGCCCGCCACCTGACATTATGTACATTTTCTCAAAAAACATGAAATCATTTCCCTTGAAATCTGCACGTGTAAAATAAGCAGTTCGTGCCCAAACAGATGCGCACGAGTAATTGTATAGAACTATGTAAAATCAATTTATAAATGCCTGTTAATGTCGTATACAAATGGGATAACGCTACTCAATATATTGACGAATATGTTGAAAATACAAAAGTGGCGGGTTACCTTTTCCGTTCAGTATATTTTTATATGCTATTCCCTTCACTCAATCAACCCCACCTACACACACGAGCGCGTGTTCGGAGGGTCGTGGGTTCGATTTTCCGTGAAGGCTATGTGTGGTGTCCCTGATCAAGACACATTTTCCGCATATGCTAAGTACTGGCTCAACCCAGGAATATTTCGAGCGTGATTTGTGTAAGTTGTAAGAGCTTGTGAAATAAATAAGTTTAAACTAAACCCAAACACACATGCACAAACACGCGCGCACGCACACGCACGCACGCGCGCGCGCACACACGCGATTTTGGAATTTAGTCCGGTTGTTGGTTGTTTGATTGGCCCGGTCTATCTGCCCCAATACAGTTGTACACGAACTGCTGCTGCAGCACTAACAGTCCCGGTATACAATAGCAATACTTATGTTTTTCCAAGATTATATCATTGCTCAGTGTATACGTTTGTACCTACGAACTTAAGTTTTAAAATACGTTATGTTTTTCGGATATTTAAAGCCTTTGTATCAATACTCATTGCAAAGCACACACACACACACACACACACACACACACACACACAGATCAATCATTTGTTGTTTTTCTGCGTAAAATAATTACGCTGTAATCAGTGGCTTCATTTACAGTTTAGTAAAAACTAATTCTTCAGAGTAATATATCCTATAAAAAACATAAACATTTATCAGTGTAAATACATTTCTTGACATTAAACCTTTCCATTAAACATATCGAGCGGTGTGAACGGAACAGATCTGTTGTTTCAAACTCGATATTATCTTTAAAATCAGATTCCACTGCACATGCGCACTAGCAGAGTCATCGATTTCGCGATTGGACTGGTAGTTTCCGATAGAGAGAATAATTTTGTCATGCATGCGTATCTTTAAGCACATATTGGAATGCTATATAGTGATATTATAGCACCATGCCTATCAAAACGATCGACAAATCGTGCATCATGGATTAATCTTACTGAGCTAAAGGTAAGTAATTTTTTTATAACATTATGCGTTGCTTTATTAATTGTTATTGAGGTTAAAGTTTGTGGTCAAGGTTAATGTAATGTTGGGGCCATTAAGCCTGATCACACAGCTGTCTGTTCCCCCGGGAACGGTATAGAGATGATAACTACCGTTTATGGCAACTGCGGTAATAACGTTTTAGATGTAGAGAATCATAGATTTGTTTCATTTCTGATTAATTTCACAAAATGAATAACATGTTTTAACGAGCTGGTTTTGCAATGTAATCAATGGAAATACTATCAAATCTCATAGCAACTGTACTGCTATGTATTTAGGCGTTTAACTCGTAGCTATAACGCCATGTCCAACATTTTCATTGGACATGTTACATTATTTAAATATATTTAATGAATGCGCAACTGTTTGTCGGCTATTGATATATGTATATGGGTTTGAAATTATTGTATTATGTGAAATTCTAATTTCAATTATACGAAAATCACTGATTTTTTTCAAACTCTTTCATTTACCATATACATGTACATCAACCAATCAATCAATTAATTATAAAGGGATATAGAATGAACCAATCATGTACGTCCTAATATATGTTATACTGATCCGTACCCTACACTCTACAATCCCTCTTTAATAGTGTTGAAATTTGGTTACTTAATGTAGGAGACATAAAACACAGGTACCATCTTGTGTTGCACATAACATATTGGCTTATATACAGAATCCATAGCTGATATTGAGCGTTTGTTATGAAAACAATGAAAAAATAAATAAATGGATATATACGACTGATTTATCAAAACATCAAACATGTTTAGTCTTCATTAGGCCCTACTTAATAATGATAATAGAGACGTACTAACTGGATAACTGATTTGAATAGATTCAATCTTCTGTGAGACAATCAGCATATTTACTAACTGCATCAATAATATATACACATGAAGTAAAAATATACAGGCTATCAAAATATTTATGAATATCGACGATAACACTTCGAACAAAAATGTTTCGCTGTCTACCCTGTTAACAGAAACAGTATCGGAGAAGTCAAAATTCCGATACTTCTGTCTGTTTTTAATTAACTTTTACATGTTTTAGCATCATATAAGAAAGAATATTCGTATTTGTTGAAACCAAATTCACCTGTAAGTTACTGACGTCACAAATATCACGTTTTGCATAAAACTCTAGAAAATTGCTAGTTCTATCATTCTAAATCGAAAATAGTACTTTCAACAGTGCTTAAGTCATATCACAAAACGTCCTTCGTGTGATAGTTCCGCAAGCGCTGTCATACTTAAGTATATAATCACAATTGCTGTAGGTGTTTGTTCTTTATTCTATAGTAAATTATAAAAGTTTGAAGGCTTGTCATTCATAAAGAGACCTAAATGAAAGAAGTGAAACCTACATTTTACTGTTCAACCTCTGCACTATCAAAATATGATGAGAAAAGTAGGGGCCATGTGCCATATAAGAATTTTTTTTTCTGCTCAGTGTGTACACTGTTGACAAAGTGAAAGTAGACTTCCGAAATCATGTATTCATACCCTAATTTCCAAGCATCATTTTTTTTGTACATTCATAATTTAAACATTCCAATTCTGTCCAAATTTTCAGAAACATCAATAATGCCATTCAAATAAAAAAAATAAGCATTAAAATATGGAAAATGCATTTTTAAAGAAGATGAAACGAGGATTATTTATAACCGCCATTATGCGGAAGCACTTCTTTTCTCCAATGGTGGTAACATACATTAATTGTAAAAGGGCTGAACTCTCGTGAATGGCTAAGAAGCATCATGGTTCATACGAAAATATTCGTGGCTATGTGTAACAAAAAGAGCAGCACATTTTTTTCATCAGTTTTATAGGGTTTGTTAGTTTAAGTTCGGAAGAAATACCAATTTGTTTTTTAAGAATAATATTATTCTTACTTTCAACACTAGCGCGACTTCACTGATTTTTTTATAAACAATGTTATAGAGAATATCATGTTAGTGTCTGATAATAGCAACTTTATCAGACGAGGCTTATAAAAAAAACAAGACGATGCTCAGTCGAGTCCTTGATGAAGTTGATAAAATTAGACACTAACATGGTATTCTCTTTATCATGTTAGTATTTCTAATACGATTTTTTTTATGAAATTGAAAATCAACACATTTATATATACACATAGATAATTATAATGATGAAAATGAAATAATAATAATAATAATAATAATAATAATACATTGTAATAATAATAATGATATTGATAAAAAATTCAATTTAAATACATGCTTCAGAAATTGACCTGAAGTTATATATACATATAAAGAATAATGATATGAAACAATAAAAAATAATAAAAAAATCAGTAATAATAATAATAATAGAATAATAGTAACAGCAATAATGACAATAATAATAATACGCATATTAAGGATAATGCATTACAGTGAATGTAATGACAATGTTCTGGTCGATGAGGTTGTTTCCTGTGTGTATGTTCTGGGTCAGGTGGTGGACGTGGATGGTGGCATGGCAATGTTCTGGTCGATGACGTCGTTTCCTGTGTGTATTTCTTGGTCAGGTGGTGGACGAAGATGTTGGAATGGCAATGTTCTAGTTAATGATGTTTTTTCCTGTGTGTATGCTCTGGGTCAAGTGGTGGACGTGGATGGTGGTATGACAATGTTTTTGTCGATGATGTTGTTTCCTGTGTGTATGCTCTGTGTCAGGTGGTGGACGAAGATGGTGGAATGGCAAGGTTCTGGTCGTTGGTGTTGTTTCCTGTGTGTGTATTCTGGGTCAGGTACTTGACGTGAATGGTGGAATGGCAATGTTCTGGTTGATGTTGTTGTTTACTGTGTGTATATTTTGGGTCTGGTGGTGGACATGGATAGTGGAATGGCAATGTTCTGGTCGATGGCGTTGTTTCCTGTGTGTATTTTTGGGTCATTTTGTGGACGTGAATGGTGGAATGGCAATATTCTGGACGATGATGTTGCTTCCTGTGTGCATGCTCTGGGTCACTTGGTAGACGTGGATGGTGGAATGGCAATGTTCTGGTCGCTGACGTTGTTTTTTGTGTGTATGTTATGGGTCAAAGGGTGGACGTGGGTGATGGAATGGCAATGTTCTGGTCGATGATTTTGTTTCCTGTGTGTATGCTCCGGGTCAGTTGTAGGACGAAGATGGTGGAATGGCAATGTTCTGGTCGATGATGTTGTTTCCTATGTGTATGCTCTGGGTCAGGTGGTTGAAATTCATGGCGGAATGGCAATGTTCTGTTCGATGATGTTGTTTCCTGTGTGTATGATCTGCGCAGGTAGTGGACGTGGATGGTGGAATGAAAATGTTTTTGTCGATGATGTTGTTTCCTGTGTGTATGCTTTGGGTCAGGTGGTGGACGCAAATGGTGGAATGGCAATGTTCTGATCGATGATGTTGTTTCCTGTGTGTATATTCTGGGTCAGGTACTGGACGTGAATGGTGGAATGGCAAGGTTATAGCCGGTGACGTTTTTTTTCTGTGTGAATATTCTGGGTCAGGTGGTGGACGTGGATGGTGGAATGACAATGTTCTGGTCGTTGGTGTTGTTTCCTGTGTGTATGCTCTGGGTCAGGTGGTAGACGAAGATGGTGGAATGGCAATGTTCTGATCGATAATGTTGTTTCCTGTGTGTGTGTTCTGCGTCAGGTGGTGGATGCGAATGGTGGAATGGCAATGTTCTGGTCGATGATGTTGTTTCCTGTGTGTATGCTGTGAGTCATGTGGTGGACATGAATGGTGAAAAGGCAATGTTCTGGTCGATGATGTTGTTTCCTGTGTGTATGCTGTTGGTCATGTGGTGGACATGAATGGTGGAATGGCAATGTTCTGGTCGATGATGCAGCTTCCTTTGTGTATGCTCTGGGTCAGGGGTGGACGCTGATAGTGGAATGGCAATGTTCTGGTCGATGATGTTGTTTCCTGTATGTATGATCTGGGTCATGTTTTGGACGAAGATGGTTGAATGGCAATGTTCTGGTTGATGATGCTGTTTCCTGTGTGTATGCTCTGGGTCAATTGATGGACGTTCATGGTGGAAAGGCAATGTTCTGGTCGATGCTGTTGTTTACTCTGTGTATATTCTGGGTCAGGTGTAGGACGAAGATGGTGGAATGGCAATTTTCTTGTCGTTGGTGTTGTTTCATGCGTGCATATTCTGGGTCAGGTGATAGACATGAATTGTGGAATGGCAATGTTCTGGTCGATGATGTTGTTTTCTGTGTGTATTCGCTGGGTCAGATGGTGGACGAAGATGGTGGAATGGCAATGTTCTGTTCGATGATGTTTTCTATGTATATGTTCTGGGTCAAGTTGTGGACGTAGATGGTTGAATGGTAATGTTCTGGTCGTTGATGTTGTTTCCTGTGTGTATGCTCTGGGTCAGGCGGTGGACGTGAATGGTGGAATGGCAATGTTCTGGTTGATGACGTTTCTTCCTGTGTGTATGCTCTAGGTCAGGATGGCGACGTGGATGGTGGAATGGCAATGTTTTGGTCGATGATGCTGTTCCTTTGTGTATGCTCTGGTTAAGGTGGTGGACGATGATAGTGGAATGGCAATATTCTGGTCGATGACATGTTTCCTGTGTTTATGATCTGGGTCATGTGGTGGACGAAGATGGTTGAATGGCAATGTTATGGTCGATGATGTTGTTTCCTTTGTGAATGCTCTGGGTCAGGTGGTGGACGTGCATGATGGAATTGCAATGTTCTGGTCGATGATGTTGTTTACTGTGTGTATATTCTGGGTCAGTTGTAGGACGAAGATGGTGAAATGGCAATGTTCTTGTCGTTGATGTTGTTTTATGTGTGTATATTCTGGGTCAGGTGGTGGACGTGGATTGTGGAATGGCAATGTTCTGGTCGATGATGTTGTTTTCTATGTGTATGCGCTTGGTCAGGTGGTGGATGAAGATGGTGGATTAGCAATGTTCTGGTCGATGACTTTGCTTCCTGTGTGTATGCTCTGTGTCAGGTGGTGGACGTGAATGGTGGAATGGCAATGTTCTGGTCGATGATGTTGTTTCCTGTGTGTATGCTCTGGGTCAGGTGGTAGACGTGGATGGTGGCATGGCAATGTTCTGATCGATAATGTTTTTTCCTGTGTGTATGTTCTGGGTCAAGTGGTCGACGTAAATTGGGGAATGGCAATGTTCTGGTCGATGATGTTTTTTTCCTGTGTGTATGTTCTGGGTCAGTTGGTTTATGTACGGGGTTATATGTATTAAACAGCATCTAAGATACTACTCGTATATAATATAGACCGTACACTTCGGATGAGTAATATCCAGTTCTGATATCTTTGCTGATAAAGTACAATGAAAATCGGTAATTTGTAGAAAAGACTGCATAAAGTTTCTTCCAATGCTTAATGGAATTGCATTTTTGCCCAGAAGAAAATTGGAGCGAAATGTATAAGAAATTGTAAGTCCAGATTCGTCCGAGGTCGTAAGTATGATTTAGTTTGTCAGTTACGTCGGTCCATATACAGTATGTGATGTAGTTTGTCAGTAACGTCGGTCCATATGAATTATGTGATGTAGTTTGTCAGTAACGTCGGTCCATATAGAGTATGTGATGTAGTTTGTCAGTAACGTCGGTTCATATGAATTATGTGATGTAGTTTGTCAGTAACGTCGGTCCATATGAATTATGTGATGTAGTTTGTCAGTAACGTCGGTCCATATTCATTATGTGATGTAGTTTGTCAGTATTGTCAGTCCATATTCATTATGTGGTGTAGTTTTTCAGTAACGTCGGTCCATATCGGTCTATGTGGTGAAGTTTGTCAGTAATGTCGGTCCATTTTTATTATGTGATGTAGTTTGTCAGTTACGTCGGTCCATATTCATTATGTGATGAAGTTATGTCAATAACGTCGGTCCATATTCTTATGTGATGTAGTTTGTCAGTTACGTCGGTCCATATTCATAATGTGATGTAGTTTGTCAGTTACGTCGGTCCATATTCATAATGTGATGTAGTTTGTCAGTAACGTCGGTCCATATTCATAATGTGATGTAGTTTGTCAGTTACGTCGGTCCATATTCATAATGTGATGTAGTTTGTCAGTAACGTCGATCCATATTCATAATGTGATGTAGTTTGTCAGTTACGTCGGTCCATATTTATAATGTGATGTAGTTTGTCAGTTACGTCGATCCATATACATTATGTGATGTAGTTTGTCAGTAACGTCGGTCCATATTCATAATGTGATGTAGTTTGTGTGTAACGTCGGTCCATATTCATAATGTGATGTAGTTTATCAGTAACGTCGGTCCATATTCATTATGTGATGTAGTTATGTCAGTAACGTCGTTCCATTTTCATAATGTGATGTAGTTTGTCAGTATCGTCTGTCCGTATTCATAATGTGATGTAGTTTGTCAGTAACTTCGGTCCATTTCATTATGTGATGTAGTTTGTCAGTAACGTCTGTCCATATTCATTATAATTATGATGTAGTTTGTCAGTAACGTCGGTCCATATGCATTATGTGATGTAGTTATATCAGTAACGTCTGTCCATATTCATAATGTGATGTAGTTTGTCAGTAACGTCGGTCCATATTCATAATGTGATGTAGTTTATTAGTAACGTCGATCCATATGCATTATGTGATGTAGTTATGTCAGTAACGTCGGTCCGTATTCATAATGTGATGTAGTTTGTCAGTAACGTCGGTCCATATTCATTATGGGATGTAGTTTTGTCAGTAACGTCGGTCCATATGCATTATGTGATGTAGCTTGTCAGTAACGTAGTTCCATATTCAATATGTGGTGTAGTTTGCCAGTAACGTCGTCCATATTCATTATGTGGTGTAGTTTGTCAGTAACGTTGGTTCTAATGTATCTTACTTGTACTGTGTTACAAGCAGCGCTATGTGCACTATTCAATGTGCATTGTTTATGGGAAATATGGGATGGTGGTGCATTTAACGCCACTTGTAACTGCCGCAGTATTTGATCTAGAATCAAACATAGTGTTTGCATAGTGTCTGATGAATACCGCTTTGGATGGTTTGTTTTCATTTATTCAGCACTTTAATGAATATGCCTGGTGGATTTTGGTTTGGTAGTGATATTGTTAACAAATGTTTACAAAAATGAAGTAAATTAATTTAATGAAATTGAAATAAAAATAAACATACGTGACATGCAAATAATTATAATTCTGTAAGGGGCGGGGTGATCTATTATACACCGACCTATAATTGTTTCACATAAATAACGTATATTAATATCTTGTTTGAGATCACATACTACCCACATATGTGGTAAACCAAACGTGAAAAGAGAACCACGTTAGCCATAAATGGCTAGCACTTGATATTGTAACAGTAAAACTGATGTATGCTCTGATAGATGTCGTAACAGTAAGACTATTGTATGTTCTTATAGATACCGTAACAGTAAGAATATTGTATGTTCTTATAGGTACTGTAACAGTAAGACTACTGTATGTTCTTATAAATACCGTAACAGTAATACTACTTATGTTATTATAGATGTTATAACAGTAAAACTGCTGTATGCTCTTATAGATACCGTAACAATGAGACTATTGTATGTAATTATAGATGTTGTAACAGTAAGACTGCTGTATGCTGATATAGATACTATAACAGTAAGACAACTGTATGGTCTTATAGATACCATTACAGTAAGACTATTGTATGTTCTTATAGATACCGTAACAGTAAGACTGCTGTTTGCTCTGTAACTGAAAAACTCTGTAACAGAAAAACTACTGTATTTTCTGATAGATACCGTAACAGTAAGACTGCTGTATACTCTTATACGTACTACAACAGTTAGACTACTGCATGTTCTTACAGATACCGTTACAGTAAGACTATTGTATGTTCTTATAGATACCGTAACATTAAGAATACTGTATGTCATTATAGATGATGTAACAGTAAGACTATTGTATGTTCTTATAGATACCGCAACAGTAAGACTTATGTGCGTTCTTATAGATACCGTAACAGTAAGAATACTATATGTTCTAATAGATACCGTAACAGTAAGACTACTGTGTGTTCTTATAGATACCGTAACAGTACAACTGCTGTATGTTCTTATATATACCATAACAGTAGGACTACTGTATGCTCTGATAGATATTATAACAGTAAGACTACTGTATGTTCTTACAGATACCGTTACA
Source organism: Panopea generosa (assembly GCA_029582155.1). Taxonomy (NCBI): domain Eukaryota; kingdom Metazoa; phylum Mollusca; class Bivalvia; order Adapedonta; family Hiatellidae; genus Panopea; species Panopea generosa. The sequence continues at coordinate 4,383,046 of CM055901.1, forward strand.
GTAAGACTATTGTATTTTCTTAAAGATACCGTAACAGTAAGACTACTGAATGTTCTTATAGATACCGTAACAGTAAGACTACTGTATGTTCTTATAGATACTGTACCAGTTAGACTACTGTATGTTCTTATAGATACTGTTACAGTTAGACAACTGTATATTCTTATAGATACCGTAACATTTAGACAACTTGATGTTCTTATAGATACCGTAACCGTAAGACCACTGTATGTACTAATAGCTACTGTAACAGTAAGACTGTTGTTTTTCTTATAGATACTGTAACAGTTAGACTACTGTATGTTCTTATAGATACCGTAACAGTAAGACTATTGTATGTTCTAATAGATACTGTAATAGTAAGACTACTGTATGTTCTAATAGATACCGTAACATTTAGACTACTGTATGTTCTTATAGATACCGTAACAGTAAGACCACTGTATGTACTAATAGCTACTGTAACAGTAAGACTGTTGTTTTTCTTATAGATACTGTAACAGTTAGACTACTGTATGTTCTTATAGATACCGTAACAGTAAGACTATTGTATGTTCTAATAGATACTGTAACAGTAAGACTACTGTATGTTCTAATAGATACTGACTGTATGTTCTAATAGATACTGTAACAGTAAGACTACTGTATGTTCTAATAGATACTGACTGTATGTTCTAATAGATACTGTAACAGTAAGACTACTGTATGTTCTAATAGATACCGACTGTATGTTCTAATAGATACCGCAACAGTAAGACTGCTGTATATTATACCGTAACAGTAACACTACTGTATGTTCTAATAGATACTGTAACAGTAACACTTTTGTATGTTCTTATAGATACCGTAACAGTAAGTCTACTCTATGTTCTTATAGGTACCGTAACAGTAAGACTACTGTATGTTATCATAGATATGTAACAGTAAGACCGCTGTATGGTTTTATAGATACCGTAAGAGTAAGGCTTTTGTCTGTTCTTGTAGATACCGAAACAGTTAGAATACTGTCTGTTATTATAGATGTTGTAACAATAAGACTGCTGTATGCTCTTACAGATACCATAAGAGTAAGACTATTACGTGTTCTTATAGATACCGTAACAGTTAGACTGTTCTTATACATACCGTAGCATTAAGACTATTGTACGTTCTTATAGATACCGTAACAGTAAGAATACTGTATGTTTTTATAGATGTTGTAACAGTAAGACTTTTGTATATTCTTATAGATGCCATAGCAGTAAGACTATTGTATGTTCTTATAGATACCAAAACAGTGATACTAGTGTACGTTTTTATAGATGTTGTAACAGTAAAACTTCTGTATGCTCTTATGGATGCTGTAAAAGTAAGACTGCTGTATGTATTTATAGATATTATAATAGTAAGACTACTGTATGTTTTAATAGATACTGTAACAGTAAAACTATTGTATTTTCTTACAAATACCGTAACAGTAAGACTATTGTATGTTATTGTATTGTATTATAGTTACTATAAAAGTAAGACTATTGTATGTTCTTACAGATACCATAACAGTAAGATTATTGTATGTTATTGTATGTTCTTATAGATACTACAAAAGTAAGACTACTGTATGATCTTACAGAATCCGTAACAGTAAGACTATTGTATGTTATTGTATGTTCTTATAGATACCGTTACAATAAAACAATAAGACTACTGTTAGTTCTGATAGATACTATAACAATAAGACTGCTGTATTTTATTATAGATACCGTAACAGTAAGATTACTGTATTTTATTATAGATGTTGTAACAGTAAGACTGCTGTATGCCCTTATAGATACCGCAACAGTCAGACTCTTGTATGTTCTTATAGACAACGTAACAGTAATACTACTGTATGTTTTCATAGATATTGTATCATTAAGGTTAATATTCAACGAAAATACGAACGCTGTCATATACAAAATCAAACATTAAGAATGCATTTTATAGAATATCAAATTAAAAAAAACACAGTCCACAAATTCGTTTCTTCGTGTGTGTGTGTGTGTGTGTGTGTGTGTGTGTGTGTGTGTGTGTGTATGTGTGTGTGTGTGTGTGTGTGTGTGTGCTATTTTGTGACAAATTGAAATAAAAGGTCGAATGAACGAAAGCGAAGCAGATCCATAGGTAATCTGATATAAAGATGAGGATTATGTAGGCGTGCCGTTCCTTTCAGCTGTCGTTCCCGTCCTTACATTAGCCGGTAATTTCTTGTTAGTGGATAAGCTGATAACTGATTGTTTTAACCATGAACGAAACAGTTGACTCCCCGGTGGCGGTTGTAGGTCATTCAACTTTACTTGTTATTAAGTACAATTGTGTATAACAGTCAAGGCTGGCAGAGTTTATATGGAGGTTAATTTAAAGGGACACACGACAATTTTAAATGACTTAAACATGTGGAAATATTAATCTTTGTCTTAAATAATATGATTTCATTCCCGTATTCAAACAAAGAGTTATTGATTGTTTCCTTCAAATGGTATTCTGATTACTCAATAGGTGGTGTTCTAGAAATATATAAGACTTTTATTAATAAAAACATTATTTAGATATACATGTATTTTATAACCATTCATTTCATTTGAGAACACGTATGTGTAAACTTCGATTATTATCGCAAATACAAACAAGCCTTTATTAAGAAACAGATCCCCTAGACAATAACACCACTGTCAATAGTGTAATTCGCAAGTTTAAGAAAACGAATTTCATTTAATTTTGATATGTTCATGGTGTATGAAATTAAGAAAGCAATACATTAGCACTATTTTAATCAAAAACCCATTATGTTTAGTTTCGTATAGTTATTAGTTCGGTAATATAAATACTCTCTTTGGTCTAGCAATATATATAAAATATTCTCTATTTATTAGATTGTCGGTAACATCTAATGGACGTTATCAACGGTGTAAGTCTATTTGATTTGAGCACTGATGTTTAGTGTTTAGATGAGTGCGTGCGTGCGTGATTGCGTGCGTGCGTGCATGCGTATTCATCATTATTATTGTTCCACATGGCATTAATTAATTATCTGTTTGTTTACATGTCTATGTTATTGTGTTTAGGATAGTTTAACACAATTATTCAACACATTTCAGGTTATATAAATTATGTCATATCTACGTATACTGGTTGAAGAAGACCTCAGAATGAATCTGAGTAGATCCAAAATATGATACGGTAGATTCTATTGCTCTGTTATGTTTAAAAAATAGTGAGGTGAAGTCATGCTAGTTTTGAAACATGATCTTTCATATTTATAAATACAGAATACAGAAATATATAAAAAAAAAATGATGAAATTAAAATTTAGTTATTTTTGTCAAAAATTACCACAAGTCTATGTAAAGGGACGCTTTTCAAAAATTGACAGAGTCATACCCCTTCCCAAAACAAAACAAAATAAGTTACATGGTTCATGTTCAAAAACTATGTCGGTAGTATATTTGTCAAAATCGTGTTTACACTTATCTTTTGCTTAAGCAATCATATGTTTGATTTGAGTATTTAGCGTCATTTTCAGTATGCTGCTGTAAGTTTGATCAGTACTAAAGCAATAATAAACCTTTTTCCGCAAGTAAAAATAACAAATTCCCACTTGAAACAGCGATGAGAGAATAATGACGACGAGATGCAGTGTCGTATGTGAGTGATCACTGAGATAGTAGCCGGGTGAAGATCGCACCGACGACTCCTGGAGTCATAGTCACACTTATGTATATGTTTATACTATATTGTGTTTAAAATTGATAATTATATCTATAATTCATAGGACCTTATGAAAGATTAGCTCTTTCAAAAGAGTTGTCTTGTTATATAAAGATTTTATCAATATTATTATCATTAGCATTATCATTATCAGATCTAGTACTGCTGTTATAATTGTTATAATTATGATTATAATTATTATTATTATTATTATTATTATTATTATTATTATTATTATTATCATTATTATTTATTATTATTATTATTATTATTATTATTATTATTATAATTATTCGTAGAAGTTTTCAGCGGCGATGAGTAGGTTCATACCAAGTTTTCTGACGGGTAAACAAACATGGCGATTCATCATTTAGTTTGGCTTCGTGACTGTTTTTCCCACTTTCTTTAGTTTATAGTTCCGCAGTTTCACGACGTGATAAACAATGGGTCTGTAATGACCACACTAAATATTGGATGAAATAAAGAAAACGCTGCATACTGGATATACGTAAACATGAAGATAACGTGTGGGTGTTAGTACTGTACTGGTTGAATACGTATTTATTATTTGATCAATATTTCGTTGCCATAGCGACTACATAAATATGTGGTGCTTATCTATATGTCGAATGAAAACTATCCAGAATTATAAAACTGGCACAAAAACAAGTTGACAGATAGTTATCATATTGAAAATATTATATTTCAGATGCCTTGGAAGTAGACAGTGACAAACGTCGTCAACGGCGATATTAAGATGGCAGCTAAAGACGACAAAACTAGATTACTTGATGATATTCCGACCGAGATTGCGGAGGAATTTCACGACGCGCTGTCAAAGTCAAGCAGCCGAAAATCGAGCAAAACGTCTACACCACTGCGTAAAAAGCCATGCCCGGATTATTTTGGCGTCAAATCGTATCTACACGATTTTTACGAAACAACCTACAAAGATCCTTCAATCTACGAAGATGAGGACGACTTCCGTTTCCTACTTCATCCTAACCCCAGAAGGAGGCGCTGTCCTCCAATATGGTGGAAAATATTCATGTGGGTGGGTGTGAATTTGCTTATTTTTGGAATCATAGGGATACTTGTCGGTTACCTAGTTCCACAAAAGCCAATCTTTTTCAAAGTTGATGAAGAAAACAGTGAAGGGTATGTTGATCGAAACGCTATGGCATTTAATACAACTTTAGACGTGTGCAAACTTATCGGTTTGATCCTTTTTTGTATTGGCGGAATGACGTTGGCCATGGCTCTCCTTTTCCCGAGTTTTCTGACGTCATATTGTGACGAAGATCCATCAGACGACAATTTCAAGGTGAGACTTGAAAACGAAGATGAAACAGCTCCGCTTAGTCCCGTGGAGATGACAATTCCAAAGACGTCAAAAGTAAAGAGCGTGCAGCCACTGCGCAGCGTCCCCGAGACGGTTGTCACGCAAGAAGGTGTCGTGGAATATCAAGACTGAAGAGTAATATTCGCAAATAGCTGTATTTATTTTTAGAAATATTTTATAACCTACGGCAATGGACAGAACATATATTTCTGTATGATGGGTTTTTGATTATACCTGGCCAAAAGTATAGATGTTGTAGAAAGGTATACATATGTATCAAGCAAACTTAGAAATAAAGCGTTAGAATGTTTCTGGGCGTATTTGATGTATTGCCACATTGAAATGAACATAGCTGTTGTATTCAGATTATATGCGTGTACCAAACGGAATAGGGTTTAAAGCCATTTTCAACATACATGTATTACATGCTCTGTAATGATAACATCCAATTTTATTGGTGAAAGAAGACCTCCGAATGAAACTGATTAGAGCCACCGCCCTTTCGAATGTAACTGACAAACACATTATAATACCGAAAAATGAGTGAGTCATTTAGTAGGCTTTCTAACTGCCCGTATGAACGAGTAACAGAATACAGTCCTGTAGCGGACCGGCTTTTCTTAAATAAGATGAGACTAGACACCTAGAGGAGGAGTATACAATGTCTAGATAGGAAATCAATTAGAAATGCCAATCTTTTAAAAAATACTATTGCCAAAATGTGTAGTTTCTGCAAATTGTTGTTTGAAAATTCTTGTATAAGAAGTACTCGTTAAATAATCCTCGTCTGCGTGCCCTCGTGCCTGCCTGTCTGCCTGCCCGTCTGTCTGTCTCTTTAGTGGTTTAAGATGATTTGAAGATTTAAAAACTACCTTAAATATTACTCTCTCTCTCTATGCACTGGGTGTGACTCTCCTTGTACACGGACCGATTGCTTCAAATTCATTAAGGTAATGTGGGGGTGCGTTTGAAAATCTCCGGACGAAACCCCATACGAAACCCTATGGGTCTTGGAGCAAGCATGCTTACCGCGAGACCACCGCAACCCCATGGTGGTAAACATTTGAAAAATGTATATAACTATTTACTCGCCAATATTATCATTTTCCAAAAACTGGTGATCTAAATGAGCTTGCGAGTAAATTGACGTCTAATCAGGACATACATTGCCTGTCTCTCAGTCAATCTAATATACATTCACCATCATACCACCTCATAAAAAATTGCAAAAGATAGTTTACTACGTTGACATGTTTTATGAACTAGTATTGAACATTCAGTGAACGAAATTCTATACTACCCTCGCCAACCCTCCGACGTTTTGATTGTTTACCTATAATATAACTTGGAATCCTGTACTCTGGTACACATGTTACTGAATTTATTTTAAAATGTATATATACATAAACACGCCGGAAGTTGCGGGATCGATCTCCAACTCGACCCGATGCCTCTAAAAACAATACTCAGTACTGGTTCTACCCAGGAAACAATACTCAGTACTGGTTCTACCCAAGAAGTGGACAATACTCAGTACTGGTTCTACCCAGGAAGTGGACAATACTCTGTACTGGTTCTACCCAGGAAGCGGACAATTCTCAGTACTGGTTCTACCCAGGAAGTGGACAATACTTAGTACTGGTTCTACCCCGGAAGCGGACAATACTCAGTACTGGTTTTACCAAGGAAGTGGACAATACTGAGTACTGATTCTACCCAGGAAGGGGACTCGAGATCGGTTCATATACATGTACTTTGAACTTTCTTCACAATCGGGCTAAAGTCAATTATGGCGGTATCAAGTTTTATTTGATATTAATCAAAGGACTTGAGGTCCAATTGGTTTGTTTGTTTGTTTGAGAATTTAGAGTCATGTCTGTGCCATCAAGGACTAACAGTTAACATGACCACTCTTTCTTGGGATCCCAGAAAGTTAATTAATAGTCGAACACAACCATCTCGACAAATAAATGATACATTTTCCACTCGAATCTGCAGTGACAGAGATGAATGAAAATGAGACACAATGTCGAATACCAATCATCAAGAAGACCGTGGTCGGGTTGGGATTTAAACTTACGGCCCTTGGATTGAGAGTCATTATTTGTTTTTTTTTAAACCATTTATAGCGTTTTTATGTAGTTAAGTTATGCTTTTATCATAGCTTTGTTGAAATAAGATATTGATATAACCCTTTGCGATTTTCATTGTTTTGATTACTTGCAAAATGTCCTAAATATTGCACTACAATCTTATCAGACCTGCAAATCTTTTGAAGGCAAACTGTGTCCCCGGCATTCAGTTATTATGATCGAAACAACAGACAATACACGAGTTTGTTACGTTCTTTTAGTTAATTGAACCTTTTTAATGTGTCTTAACATTCCTAAATTGAACGTCGATTCGACATCGTGCTATTAAGTATTTACCGCATGTTGAATTTTCAAGCTTATGTAAGTTAGCTGCATGTCCTTACAAATTATATAAATATCCCTACATTTCAGCCTTTGCTAATCTGCATTAAATAACAATCGTGCACAAAAAATAAAAAAAGCAAACACGTTATCAGTTTACATTTTCGTAAATTGAAGATTTACTTTCATCCGACATATACATAAAAAAACATAGACTAGTTTCTCTTGAGTAGTTTGAAACCCTTAGGAAGTAGTTTATGGGTGCTAATGATATTAACTATATTTTCAGTACAAATGTCTTGCGATCTTAAAGAGTCGCCAGAATGCCTGGCGACTTAAAACACATTCTACAGTTAACGTTATTCCTATGCCTAAGTAAGTTTTGGAGATTCCCTAGTACCTGATATGTGCCACGTAGACAAGAAATGTTTGTTCGTGAAGAGAGATGCGCAGTAGTTGTGGAACATAATAACTCTTACCGAAAAAAGATATTTTCGTGCAGTTTTTGTCTCTGCGGACCTATAAATACCATTCTATTGCATTAAACAACAAAAACTGTGTACATTTAGAGATCTGGCAAGAAATATCACCATCTCTCTAGGTTTTAAATGAATATCTAGACAAAAGTCAGCCAATCGCTAGTCTAGCTTATCGGTAAAATGTTTGTATTTTAGAAAAGTAAGCGTCGCCGATGATCTAGATTAGTCAACCGAAAATAAATTGATCATTTGAAATTGTCTTTTTGTTCATGTTCACAAATACGTTACACCTGTGACAATATAACCATATGGAGACCAGGGGTTGTATTCACAAAACATTCTTAAGAATATTCTTAGATTTGAAAACAAGAATGACTTTTGAAAAACACACTTAGAGACCTTTTTTTTTATTTTGAGACTAAAATTTGCAAGCATGTAGCTACACCTAATACAGAGTCAAATAAACTCTCACAGTTACCCCATCTGTCAATGTAAACTAGATAGATAAGGTTGAAATTTGGGGGTTCAAGTTCAAGTTTAAGAATATTCTCATAAATGGTGTTGGTGACTAGGACCCCGGTTACATCTTTCCTTACATACATCTTGCCAAATTGTTCATCTTTTTTCTTTATATGACCTTCACAAGAAAAACGAGTCTGGCTTGAAGTACTGCTAAGAGTAATGTGACAATGCGTGCAGTATTTTAGCGTGTTTTTTGTGTGATTCTGTTAATGTCTCACATGTCAGGCAACGCTCAGAAGGAATCGATTTGAAGCTCTATTTAGTTACCCAATATATAGAACATCTCAACTATAGAACGACATTTTATTACAGAGCTACACGAAACTCTTCAATACAAGATTGCCATTAAATCTGAACTGGAAAGGCATTAACGATGAAACGTGTATTGTTACAGAAAAACGAAAATCTCTAATTTATAGCAGTATATCGTAATTCTATCAATGTTAACTGACAATATCCACTATGAATGTTGACTAACGATATCCACTATCAATGTTGATTGACAATATCCACTATGAATCTTGACTGACAGTATCCACTATAAATGTTGACTGACAATATCCACTATAAATGTTGACTGACAATATCCACTATAAATATATGAATGTTGATCGACAATATCCACTGTCAATGTTGACTGACAATATCCACTATGAATGTTGACTGACTGTATCCACTATAAATGTTGACTGACAATATCCACTATAAATGTTGACTATAAATGTTGACTGACAATATCCACTATAAATGTTGACTGACAATATCCACTATCAATGTTGACTGACAATATCCACTATAAATGTTGACTGGCAATATCTATGATTAATGTCGACTGAGATGTCCAATATAAATGTCGACTGAGAATATTTACTTTCAATGTTGACTGACAATATCCCCTATGAATGTTGACTAACGATATCCATTATCAATGTTGATTGACAATATCCACTATGAATGTTGACTGAGAATATACACTATAAATGTTTGCTGACAATATCTACTATAAATGTTGGCTAGGAATATCTACTATCAATGTTGACTGACAATATCCACTATTAATGTTGACTGAGAATATCCAATATAAATGTTGACTAGGAATACCCACTATAAATGTTGACTGAAAATATCCACTATAAATGTTGACGGAATATCCACACTAATGTTGACTGAGTATATCATCTATAATTGTTGACTGAGAATATCCACTATAAATATTGACTGAGAATATCCACAATACTGTTTACTGAAAACATGACATCCTCTTTAAATGTTGACTAGGAGTATCCCTTTAAATGTTGATTTTCTAGAAAAGACTAAAATGCGACAATACATCTCTGAAAGAATACAGTTTACTGATTTGTTTACTAAGAAATCGATTCGATATTCGTCCGTATGTGCGTATCTCTACTTGCATTTGTTGTATTATAGAACTTCTAGTTAGGGACTGGGTGATCGGGTGGTGAAATTTTTTAATAAATTTTACTTAATACTTTTTTTTAAATACACATCTGCAAATAATTCCGTGCAAACCCTTACTTTCAGTTCTACTACGGAGAAGGGCTGATTGCGAAGTATCTTATTTCACACATTTGTGGTAACCTAAAATAAAAGTGGTTATTATAATATAGTTTCATATCAGAATTATAGAAATCATCTAAGAAAATATTGTAAGATTTTTTCCTCATATTTCCAAAACGAGCGTGACACCACTAGTTTCATAAAAAAAATCTATAATACTTTCCAAGCATTTGTATCTATACATCTACAGGTTTAACGATTTGCACGAGTTTTAATCGATTTCAACACTGTGTTCCTTTAATAAGTGTAAACCATTCAATAGGGTTTTTAGATTCGCTTTAAACAACAGAGCTCGCCTACAGTTGCTTCTGACAGGATTATTAGCGTTATTTTCATTGACGCATCATGTCTCATCTCATCCAGTCACGTTATACCGCCGACGGAGAGCTAACCTTTATACACCGGGTGCCAAAATATGAAATTAAATGGTTTACCATGGCTAATTCATTATGCATCCACCCACCGTATCATAAACAGCGGAAGTACGATTTGTTTGGAAATCGTTATCTTCTGTTCAGATTTGAGGCTATTTTAGAAATCTACTTCGCCTTCTAAATCGATCTATTCCGTTGTTTAAATCCCGAATTGAACCATAATACTTACTTGGATGTTTCTATATACGTATAGATCGTTATTTAGACAAACTACGCCAAAATGTGATCGGTACGGAGATCGCGGAAGAGTAACAGAACTCGTTCTATGAAAATAAGAACGAAATCATGCCAATTTGTGCGCAACAAAACTATCGCCACATCTTCTTTTTGGTATTGTGTACTGTTTCTACATTGTATATTTCTGTAACAATAACTGAGAGAACTGATAATATGTTATAAAATATGCACAATGTCCAATAGATCTACATTTATATACTAAACTGTGTTATAATACTATATTATAATGCCGTTAACAATTCGCCAATATAGCAAAAACAAAGCAAAATTTCTTAATAGAAAGCTCGTTTAAATTCAATTACTGTATGAAATAGCCATCTATTACTATTGCAATAACCTTAGACGATGTCTTCACATAGGAAGGACCGAATCTAATGTTGGCAGAACTTGTAACCCGACCCCATTTCATGATATATTGAAATAAAATATGTTTAAACTAATGTCTTCACACATCCACCCAGCATTCTTAATATTATTTATGGGTATTTTGTGAGGAATACCTAACGGGGGTAGTGAATTTGGCAATTAGCTACTTTGCATACTGGAACCAAAGATTTGATTTGATTTTTTAATATATCAAACAAGGCTAAAATGGTTCATCATATGTACATTCATTAAATGATGGCGTAAACAACTATTTACGGAATATATCTTCAATGGTGCAGGTTCCAAATGAATTAAATTGGAATTGTTCGGAGGAGATGGACTGAGCTTTCCAAGAGTTAAAATGTAACATACCTAAAAAGAGTTATTCTTAGTTGTACATCAGCAGATACTTCTTTACAAAAAACAATATAAATGTTCAATTCAACACCTTCGACACAATCAGGGATCAAGAAACTTCGACATCAACATGAACAAATATCATGTAAAAACGTTTATTTAATCAATGTTACGAAGAAATAATCGATACTCTAGGTATACTTGAAATTTGCAACATTGAAGTTGAGAACATATCTGAAAATGATTGTGAATTTCACTATCAACTCCGTGTTGCATTAAAGAATTCAATTTTTCGATAGTTCATGTGGTTTAATACCATTGGCTACTTTATCAAAGTGTTAATTTTGATTCGTTAATACGTTGTAACCTATGGCAACACAAATGGAACTTCACGTATCTTTACCTTTTTCTCTCTCTATATTGGTTCTTTGTTTTATGATAGAGTTGTCAGTTATGTCAATTTCTTGAGACATGTCCTGCGGATTCTTCAATATACGAACAAATATTGTCTGCTCAAATCAAGTGAGTCTGATGATGCAAGTAATATTTCAACTTTATTCAGATGTTCAGCTTCTAGTTTATAAATACATTTCCTTTAAGACTGTAATTTCAATTTGCCATACATTTGTTCGGCACATATCAACTGAATATGCACAATTTAGATTTTGTCCAATCTTCCATCTATTCCACGTTTTTATATAAGTTTTTCTAGCGACATTGTTTTTTTTACCTTTACCTTTGAGAACGTGTTGTCTCTGAAAAAAATATTACTAGTCTCTAACAGACTAGTAAACAATGCATCAACAAATTTCCCTGACGTTGATTGGTTCTTTTTTAACTTCTGCAATCTTTGTTTCAAAATTTTCTAATACAGGAGTACTTTAAACCCTTTTTCCTTTCTCCTCCAATCTTTCTATGAGCTTTTTCCCCGTTTTCAAACCTAAGTAGACCAACATGTTTTTGCCACCAAACATCAATACAAACGAATTTTCTCATTTATCTTTCTTTGCTTTGTACTTTACCATTGGTTCGAGGAATCGTGGATTTGTAGGTGATTTTCAAATGGATCACACTCGCTTGAAACGGTTTCACTTGAACTGAGCATATATTGGATACAGATTTGTTTGATCTTTGATTGTTTCCATTTCTTTCTTTTTTTCGTTTCTATCATAAATCGTAAACCTCTACCCTCAAACACTTATCGGCCTACCCAAACGAACTTCATAGTTTTACTTGCATCAAACCAATTCTACCAAATCGCACCATAGCTGAAATGTTCAAATGGATTTTTTATTTATTTTACTTGACTGAAGAATGTCCTTGTCACATTCGTTGTACCTGCTTGTTCAAGTTCATTTGTCACTATAGGTAAATGTTCAAACATATCATTATTTTCAGATTTTTTTCTCCTCTTCATTTTGAAAATTTCAAGTATACTAATTTTATCAATTATTTATTCGTAAGATTGATTGATTAATCTTTTTACATGTTTTTTTTTTGTTCATGTTTTGGTGTCGAAGTTTCCATGCGTACTGAACGTGTCGAAAGTGTTCAAGTTAAGCATTTATATTGTTTTTGTAAGGGACATTCTGCAGATGTACAGCTAAGTCTCTGTCTTTTCAGATGTCATTATCCATCTCTAGAAAATCTTAGTCCGCTTCTTCCGAACAAACTGCTGAAATGAATACAATATTTAAAGATACTTTTGACTAGTGCTAGAGCGTCCGCTTCGCATGCGGAAAGTCGTGGGTTCGATCCCCGGCCAGGTCATACCAAAGACTTTAAAAATGGTATTAGAAGCTTCCTCGCTTGACGCTCATCATTTAGAGGAAAGTTCTAGGTCTGGTCGGCCCGGTGTCAGTATAATGCGACTGGGTAGGGTGTCATACCATGTATCTGCGGCATGATACTCCAGTGTGACAGCGCTCAGAATACTGTCTCGAGTAAACACTGTAGCGATGTGACTGAAAAATTGTTGAAAGCGACGTTAAACACCATACAACAACAACATAAAGATACTTTCTCCGATATATAGTTGTTAAGATTTAAACGCGGCAATTTTAAGTTTATGCTTTTTGGTTCAAATATGTAAAATAACTAATTGCCAACGTAGATTTTTCCTCACAATATATCCATCCATAATATTAAAAATGCTGAGACGGATGGATGTGTGAAGACACCGTCGGTGGGTATTTCAATAGTAATATAAACGTGTCTGTAGTGCTAAATAGATGGTTATGATACAGTTAATGATTTTAAACGAGCATTCCATTATTAAGATCTTTTTACTTTTCTTGACTATTTTGTCGAGTTGTGTTAAACATTGTATTAATGAACATTTCAGGACCTTTTCGTGTGTATCGTTATGATAATGTCTGTATCATTTTTGTTATATCGTTTATGCATCATCTTGTTACAGTACCCAAAGAAGATGTGTCGACGACAGTTTTGGTGTACACAAATTGACATAATTTCGTTCTTATTTTTTTTCATTGGACGAATTCTGTAACACTTCCCCTGTCACTGCGTCGATCACATTTTTGGCGCATTTCGTCGAAGAATTTAGTATCAATAAAAGTTTGCATGTTAGCTGTATAATGGTTCAAATTGGGATTTAAACAACGGTAGACACCGATTTGAAAGGCGAAGTAGATCTCTAAATGTCAAAATACTTATCCTTGTTCTGCAAACATTTCTCCCATCTATGTACCCATGTTAAAAATGATATTTTAAAATAATCTTTAGTTTTGAATTTCCTTTATTGAGCGAATTCGTCTGCCACGAAGTTCAGCTTTCAGAGCAAGTTTAAAACAATAAATCCGAGCAGAATCACCATCTTTTCCCTATATTTAATTGTAATTGTTTTTTAGGCATTTATACACACGCAACTCATCATTGGTCACCAAATCCGCCATGAGGCTAATGGCAATGTCACGATATATAAAAACAAATTCAAATTGTAATGCAGACAACAAAACGCAGTTACTACTACGTGCATGCCATCACGTGATATATGGTGTTAAATATATAAAAATCCGATTCTTAGCGACTACGAGGCATGCAAGCATTCCTCTTAAGAATTGCACGAGAAAATAACGAGTGGAAGATTATCCTAGCGTGTTCAGAAATTGTAAAGGTGTCGAGCCTAATTTAGTTAGGTTTATTTGATTTCAGCGCTATACAGTATAATACATTGCCGAAATGGTATTCCATGTGTGGTGTTTATCTGTGATATTAATTGACAACAAGTCCCCGTTTGAAAAAAACGTCAATATGCAAAGTTTTTAGTTTGTATCCCAAATTATGAAACATGTCTATAGAGCAAACAGTTGAACAATAAACGTGGGGTGTGTTTAAGTAGTGTTTTGAGCATGTATGCCAAAATGAATACATGGTGTCATTAACAAAGGTTCGTATGGATGGACCTTTTAAATTTCAAACAATGTAATGTATCTTGTAATGCATGATAATTCATGCAACAAACGAACAATGGAAACCGCAGAGTGGTCTAGCGATAGAGCGTCCGCCTTGCATGCATGTGAAAGGTCGTGGGTTCGATCCCCGGTACTAGAAGCTTCATCGCTTGGCGCTCAGCATTAAAAGGAGAGTTCTAGGTCTGGTCGGCCAGTTGTCAGTTCAATGTGATTGGGTGGGGTATCATACCATGTGTCTGCGGCATGATACTCCAGTGTGATAGCGCTCAGAATACTGTCTCAAGTGGACACCGTCGCGATATGACTGAAAAATTGTTGAAAGTGATGCTTAACACCATGCAACAACAACACTAATTTGTCAACAGATTTTGAAGGGAGTATATCACGAAAAAACGCTATAAATGTCTTAAAAATGAATTTTTTTTCAAAATGGTTAAAATACATCTCATTACCATTAATAAATCAAATCTGAATGGCTTAGTGTGTCACATCTACCAAAATGTGACCAAAATCGCTATTTAAATCAGAGATGTAAACTTGAAACGAAATCCCCATTCTAAAAATACAACACTTAGATACTGCTAGACGACCATCAGATCATCATTCGGACTCTTTCTATGATGAAACCATTTTTACTATAATGCATCAAATTGAAATCAAAATGAAATCAACTGACTCATTTAATACGTCACAAAATATGTTTAACTTTGTTGCAACTTTAAGCGGGAAATGTATTTTAGTCTAACCTAGGCCCGTACCCAAAGTTAGGAAACCCATTTTCAAAATAATAATTTGGCATGTTTAAAGAGATATGTTTTGACAATATTTGGTTATGAGCATATAAAGGCATGATATATTGGGAAAAAATGTTTATAGCCAATTTTAAACTTTGAAAAATCCTGATAAATTCCCTTTGAAGGAAAAGTATAGTTTTCTATACATGTACTTTATTCTTTGTTACAGTATGTATACTTTATAATGGACATTTTCAAATAGTTCTAATGCTTATGTCAGGCTCTCGGCCATGTGTCCACAAATCAGAGAGAAGGGGTCCAAAAAGTACACACTTTTTTTACCCGCACCCCTTTACCCACTGTATCTACCAGTGCTTATACGACAATTTAGTACATTTCAGTCGATTAACAAGTTCGCGTAGGAAATTATCACAGAATCAATAGAAATGTCAAACACTAGTCCATGCCTCTTTCTTTCTTAAGTGTTTGTGTATGGTCGGTATGTGTGGGTGTTTTAATAAAGATACTACGCTAATACAGTTTAATATAGCCGTCGTAACCACGAACCAATCACCAGTGTTTGTCCCCTGGAATGCGTTCTATTTTACCCTGGGTTCAACTCCATTTTCAAAACAGGACAGGTTATACACGGCACTTCCACTTTTATTGGCCAAGGAGACCTCAGAAGGAATCTGAGAATAACTAACGTCCTTACAAAGTAACTCGTAAATTTTCTCACATAATGCTTTTGGACAGAAGTTTGAGGTAAAGTGGACATTAGAAGACAGCACCTTACAATACTCGGCCACGAAGGACCATGCTACAACCATCAAATATCATCTTTACATGTGTTTGTACTACCACCATCAAATAACAACTTTACATGTATTTGTAGTACCACCATCAAATATCAAGTTGTGTTGGTACTATCACCATCAAATATCAACTTTACATGTGTTTGTACTACCGCCATCAAATATCAACTTTACATGTGTTTGTACTACTGCCATCAAATAACAACTTTACATGTATTTGTACTACCACCATCAAATTTCAACTTTACATGTGTTTGTACTACCGCCATCAAATATCAACTTTACATGTGTTTGTACTACTGCCATCAAATAACAACTTTACATGTATTTGCACTACCACCATCACGTATCAACTTGTGTTGGTACTATCACCATCAAATATCAACTTTACATGTGTTTGTACTACCACCATCAAATATCAACTTGTGTTGGTACTATCACCATCAAATATCAACTTTACATGTGTTTGTACTACTGCCATCAAATAACAACTTTACATGTATTTGTACTACCACCATCAAATTTCAACTTTACATGTGTTTGTACTACCGCCATCAAATATCAACTTTACATGTGTTTGTACTACTGCCATCAAATAACAACTTTACATGTATTTGTACTACCACCATCACGTATCAACTTGTGTTGGTACTATCACCATCAAATATCAACTTTACATGTGTTTGTACTACCACCATCAAATATCAACTTGTGTTGGTACTATCACCATCAAATATCAACTTTACATGTGTTTGTAATACCACCATCAAATTTCAACTTGTGTTTGTACTACCACAATCAAATATCATCTTTACATGTGTTAATACTACCACCATCAAATATCAACTTGTGTTTGTACTACCACCATCAAATATCAACTTTACGTATGTTTGTCCTACAACCATCAAATTTCAACTTGTGTTTATCAAATATCAACTTTACATGTGTTTGTACTACCACCATCAAATATCAACTTTATATATGTTTGTACTATAACCATCAAATATCTACTTGTGTTTGTACTACCACCATCAAATATCAACTTTATATGTATTTGTACTACCATCAAATATCTTCTTGTGTTTGTACTACCACCATCAAATATCTACTTTACATATGTTTGTACTACCACCATCAAATATCAACTTTACATATGTTTGTACTACCACCATCAAATATCTACTTGTGTTTGTACTACCACCATCAAATATCAACTTTACATGTGTTTGTACTACCACCATCAAACATCAACTTTACATGTGTTTGTACTACCACCATTAAACATCATCTTTACATGTGTTTGCTCTACCACCATCAAACATCAATGTTACATATGTTCGTACTACCACCATCAAATATCAACTTGTGTTTGTACTACTACAATCAAATATATAACTTGTGTTTGTACTACCACCATTAAATATAAACTTAATATGTATTTGTACTACCACCATCAAATATCAAATGTACATCTGTTTGTACTATAACCACCAAATATCAACTTCTGTTTGTACTACCACAATCAAATATCAACTTGTGTTTGTACTATCACCATCAAATATAAACTTTACATGTGTTTGTACTACCACCATTAAATATCAGCTTTACATCTGTTTGTACTATAACCATCAAATATCATCATTACATGTGTCTGTACTACCACCATCAAATATCAACTTTACATGTGTTTGTACTACTACCATAAAATATGCTATAAAGCAGCAAAGTCATTTCATTTATGTTGCCATTAGGGAAAACCACAATATGCAACACCATTTACAAGTGAGAAACAAAACAAGTTTATTATTGATATCATTTATCTTCTATGTATTCACAATGATGACATAAAAAGATATTTAATATAACAAAAATATAACAAAATACATTCCAATGTACAAGTAACAAATAAGTTGTTTTTCAATTAGAAATGGAATAATACTCTGTCAACATGTTCAAGAGAAGTACAGAAAATGAAACAATATTGATTTAATCCTGATAAAATTTCTTCAAATTCTCTAGGGCATATTAAATTTGCAAAACAACTGTTTTTATTAACCATAAAACTTTTGTAAGAGAGAGTGGGTATTTGTTTTTGTATGAAAAATGAAAAATTTAAAATATCAACTATGCTTTGAAGTGAGTTTTATATGTCAAAAATGTATTAAAATTGCTATTTTTAATTTTAATTGATGCAATTTATAACATTTTTTAACAAAAATTGCACTTTAAAATTTGAAACTATATGTTTAATTTTTTTTGGGAAAAAAATATATCACTCAAAATATACTCAAAGACAATATATTTACATTCCCACTGGAATCGGCCTAAATTAACTTTATAGATTTACTGCATTTCACTTCCCAGTGAAAAATACCTGCAGCTGGGTGGAGCTAAAAGGACCAGTTTGCATTTCATTGGTTGCACGATTCTATTCTGCTGGTGAGATGTCACGTTGCTGTTAGTTTCACGTGACATTTGCCGCAAGCTGTCCTACAAATGTGTGCACTTATTCAGTATGTTGACAACATCGCCATTACATTAATGACATTGGCTTTGTGGTATAATGCGTATAGTTTTCTTTTTAAATATCAAAATTACAAAAATAACGTAATTGTTTTATCTAAAATAGCTGAAGAATAAAATGTAAATATAAAGATTAAAAGCTGAATTTTTAATTAACATCGGAAGATGAAAAACATTAGGCCAGTTTGATGTTGCCGAGAAGCCTTTTGAGCATCACAAACATTACACTGGACTTATGTTTTTCATCACCTGATGAAAACACAAATTCGCCTTTTAATCTTCAATTGAAAAACATTTTTAATAAATTTAAAATACATCTATCAATTAAAGAATGGTCCTCTCTCTCTCTCAGTGAAGAAATCACATATGTTTATCTTGCACTCTTCTTCATTCACTAGACAAGCAAGCCGTTGTAAGCTGTGCAGTCACGTCTTTATACATTTATTATTTTTGAAAATGACCTTTAAGTCTGACCTTGGCCATAATCATGTGATGAAAAGTCCCAATAAACGAAGAACCTAATACATTTTGTTCCTTACAATGTACCTAACATTTGTGTAGAGATAAAACGTGACATCTCCAGGCCTGTTAACATGTTACAGATGGTGCACAGTTTAACAACTTTAAGCAGACAAGGAAGTGCAACACTTGCATCTTCTCAGTCATTGTTATATGTATATCCTGATTAAACTTGCTGCTGACTGATATTGTCAATTAAACCTTTTGTCGAAATCTTACAATATAAAACAAAAAATGTACAAACTGCACACTGAATGCTTTTATCACTGAAAGCAGTCTCATTGTTGTCAATACAAGAGTCTCCTCAAGGCTTGAAGAAATTCGGTGTAACTGACCCGACGTATAACTGACCCGACGTGAGAACGACTATCGCTCCGCCCACTGGCCATGTGGCATTGTTTGTCCGAGTAAATAGAATGGAGTTTTTACATATACATAGTTTGTCTAATGATAATAGCAGAATAGCAACCAATATCGATCGCTGATTGGATTATCAACATGTTTGATTGACAGTCGGCTTTAGGTCAATTGATGGCATAGGCCAGACTTGAAGCATGACTGAAAAACGAACAGTCTCAACCAAAATACACCACCAGAGCTTCTTTGATATTGGAAAATAGTTTATAATAATTAAATAAGAAAAATGCATGATAAGACTTTCTTAACCCTTTACTCCATAGATACGCATTTTCCCGCATCAATCACCGAAGGCCTTTGAAAACAGTGTAGGAAGAGTTCAGATTGCTCGTAACGAGCAATCTGAACACTTCCTACACTGTTTTCCACTCTGTCAGTTAATATAAACATAATTCACCCATTGCAGATACGTGGTGAATTAATGCTCTCAATATTAGAGGTGTCCAAAGGCGTCTTTATGAAGTAAAGGGTTAAATGAAAATGCATAACAATATAAAACAAATGATTTTTATCACAGACAGATTTTAATACAATTAACAATATGGATCAACAGTTTGGTCAACACTAGTTATGAAATAAACTTATAAGGCCATAATAAACTAATTGCTAGATTATCATCCCCGCTGCCCCCACCCTTATTTTTTCATAAAAAAAATTATCAAAAAAACCATCAAATTTTTTAAAAATAAAATCCTCCCAGTTTTTAATAATAATTTGGATGATAATCTAGCAATTATTTATAATGTAGAATACTAGAAATACATGGATGCCCCCACTGTATTATGTTATAAAAAGGGGTCATTACTCCTGTAAAATTTTGCCAACATTGATGTAATATTGAACTTGACTTATATTTTTATAATTATACAGGTACGTGTACCAAATATTATACAGGTACGTGTACCAAATATAATACAGGTATGTGCACTAAACATTATACAGGTACGTGTACCAAATTTTATACAGGTATGTGTACCAAACATAATACAGGTACGTGTACCAGACATTATACAGGTACGTGTACCAAATATTATACAGGTACGTGTACCAAATATTATTTAAGTACTTTAACCTTTTCAGAAGAAAAGATAAATGACGGGGTATAAAAATGTCCAGAAACTAATATCATGCCATAAATATCAAACAGTTCCAGGCAGTTTAGGTCATGATAAATTAATTGCTAGATTATCATCCCCACCTGCCACCTAATTTTCATGCTGCTCTGACTCTTTTTATTTTCATAAAAAAATAATAATAAAAAAATAATTAAGAAATAAAAAAAAATTATTTTAAAAACTTCAAAAATTTTGAAAATTAAAATAAAAACTACAATCCTCTCACCCTCACTGTTTTTAAGAAAAATTTGGTTAATAATTTAGCAGTTAATTTATAATGGCCTAATATAAGTAACATAGCAACAAACGAGCAAATCTGACTTTGTCCATTCAATGGAACAGTTGCTGTGAAAATGGGGTATTAAGTCCAGAGACAAAGATTTGGACCCAGCAACACTAGACTGTAAGTTTGATCCCCCCTCCCCCCCACCACCCTCCTCTGAATACCACAGGTTGTGTTCTTAAGTAAACAGATGTTATCAAAGTAGTGTTGATTCTTCTAAATAAAACATTGACAAGTATAAAAAATCTGCAGTTTGTAAGAGCAAAAACAGATCACTGTCAATGAAAAATAAAAATTTATGAAGATATTTAATTAAATAATACATGAAACAATTTCAAATTATTTTTAATATATTAAATACTATACAAATCCATAATTTTCTAAATTGAATCAATAATTTTTTTAAAAAAACAAAAGACTTTAATCAAATAAAAATATAAATTAAAATATTTGTATACATATTATTCCAATATGAACTTTAGAGAAAACAATTATTTCAATAATATAACGGCAGTACAAAAATATATTTTTATAATTTCATATTTATCTACAATTTATTATACCCACAGTTCATGCAACACATAATGTAAAATTACTATGTTGCACATTTTCTGTATATTCTGTTATAATATAAACAAAACATTTACATCTCTTCGACTTTATAATTAAGATACATGTATTGAGTTGTAAATAGATCAATAGTTATGATTAAATCCACTTTGTCGCTGCATTGTAAATAAATGATTGTTTTCCCATGTTGACAGGTCTGTAATGAGCTGAAATAGAGAATAAAATACAATATTGATCTTTTTCCACAGTATAACATTGATATAGAAAAAGCTGACAGGAATACAAGTTTGTTCACAGAACAAAAATGCCCCCATTCATTGCTTACACTGAAAACATAAGTCAGTGCCTGGTTCCTATTTTTTACAAAATATTTTGAGGAAACCCACCCACCCAAGCACGCACACACACATCCACGCACTCATGCATGCATGCACACACACACCGGACACACACACATACCGCCCCCCCCCTAACACACACACCACACTGAACACTCACTATATTCATACATTAATCTATTGAGCAGAAACCATCGAGGGTTAACAGAAGATCAGTTAACCTAACCACTCCACTAGGGAGCACTCATCTCCACAACAACCTGATAATTTTCCCACTTGAATCAGAGGTAAGAAATGAATGATAATGAGACCCAATCTTGTATATCAGTTATCAGGGATACTGTGGCCAGATGGGGATTGGAACGCCCAACCTCTTGACTGATAATCAAATGTGCTATCAACTAAGCTTACCGGGTACGACTACGAAATACAAACGCAACACATGATAACCCTACACAATCATGGTCATAACAGTTTACAGAGTATCGTGTGTAAGATGGTATATAGTACTGATCATTTTGTCCGACACATCACAAAATTGCCAAATGGCATACATAATTATCAGTCCTATTTATTACTATTTGACAATGTAGACATAATCAAACAACTCAAGTATGGGAAACAACAAACTATTATTTTTTAATCAGGCAATAGATTGTCATACTGAAAAAGAGAAACTTAGTTGTTTAATGATTGATTGATTGAATATTTAGCGTCATTTTTATGCCATTGAGGACTAACTGATGATCAGTTAACCTAACCACTGTTTCCTGGGATTAACCAGTACTCGAGCACACCCCATCTCCGCAAGTAAGTACCCGGTAATAACTTTCCCACTTGAATCAGTGGTGACAGATGAATGATAATGAGAGACAATGTCATATATCAATCATCAAGGAGACTGTTGCCGAGCGGGGGATTCAAACTCACGACCCCTGGATTGATAGTCAGACGCGTAGCCAACTGAGCTAATCAGGCCCAGCTAGTTGTTTAAATGGAGTTTAATGTGTCATTTATACATATTACAATTTATACATGTTATCCAGTTTTAGTGGCAGCGGAAAACCTTCAATAGCTATACAGTCAAACATTTCTTAAGCAGTCAGTCAAGGGAAGAAGCAAAAGTGGCCTTTTAAGACAGGTTGTGTCTTAATACAGGTTTATTTGCCCTGATTAAACATGATGAGGACTTCCATGAAGATTTCTGTTTGATTTCATGCAAGTCTTCCTCCATAAACCATGGAAAATTAATTTCTGTCTCCAGAAGTGGACACATGCCAGGTGTCTGGTTTGTAGCAATGTAATGGAAACAAATGTACCAGTATATGTGTAAAATGTGGGCGTAAATTGACATATAATAGTTGTATTTTAACCATATCTAATAACACTGTTCTCCATTATATAATTTACCGACACCCTCAGACTAACTGTGGATTATTTTACAATCATCATCCCAGTGTTGTTGTACAAGTAATTATTGATAAAATCAAGAGGTATTGAAAATCTGCTTCTCCCTTTCCCCGATATGAGCGAGATGTCAACAGTATTGGAATACTGCAGGAATGAGTGACGGAGTTGACGTCATTCCAACAACTGAACCAGATTATAGAACAAAAAAATCAATGAAAAGAGTGGGTAGAAGATGAAAGATGTGACACCACAGGACATGAGGTGGATATAGATGTTGGTACAAAAATAGTACCCAAACTGATAAAGAAGTAGCCTTTATACCGGCTTGTCACTTAAATAAAGGTTGTCTAGATATTGGTAAACAGGCTCCCGGTTTTTAATGATAGTGCTTGGTTAACCACTATGAAGTATACACAGGCACAATGGTATTGATCCAGCACCTATTTACATCACAGTTGACTTGCCAATAATTAAAGAAAAAGGATAAATACAGCCTCAAAGATAGTACTCACTCATCGGAGATGAAATCAATTTAACACAAATTACACCCACACAGCATAAGCTTTAGAAAAAGGTGTGTCTTTCATAAATTGCATTAACTACATTCCTATTTTTATGTACCATTTTTATTATAACAGTGGCCACTTATGATGTAAGGTTATCTTTAAAAAAAATATTTGTTTGCTGTGCTCCAACTCAGTATTTTTTCATGTGGATGGATAGGTAGCCAATTTATTTATTTTTTTTTGGCCAAATTTTGATTTTGCATAGTCATGTTAGAGAAAAATGGACATAAATCATGAAGAAAAAAATTTGAAAGTCAATAAAAAACGTTTGGGTAGCTGCAATTTTAGTGAGCATGAAGGAGCATGGCAAACAATTTATTTTTTAAGGATGGCCTAATGCAATAATAGAAAATACATGTGGGAGTTTGAGAAAATTTAAAATACCATTTTAAGAATCTAACGCTTTTTTTTCCCACTAAAAATTTTTTTATGGCCGACTTAAAAATTACAGACTGTAAATATATGCATATACTTTGACATACTAATAGTACATGTACTTAACTACTTATGGTATTTATGGGAGAATGAGACAGAGTGGAAACGCCATTTCGCTGAATAAAAATGTCAAGCTGGGTTCAAACCTACAACTTCAGCAAGACTGTGCCTTACAGACTGCTCAACCATATGCTAAACTGTATTCTCTAATAGCACTGACTCAAGAAAGTAAACAGCTTGCTGTTGAGGTAATGAATGACAAGCTGGGGTCACACATTCTAAATGCGCATTTCTTACCATTTCTTGGTGAAAAGACTTCTGCTTGGTAATCTCAATACTGACATTCGTAAATATCATGCAGCAGACACATGTTATGATATTCAGTCACATTATACCAACACCGGGCCCAAGTAAGTATGGTAATGAATAGTCAAGTTAAAAATGTATTGTCATTTAAAAATAAACAGATCTGGGCTAGCATAATGATTGTTACATCCTATTTGCAATTCCATTTCAACAGCTGTCTTGCAACTGCCAATCCGAATTTTAAATAATTGTCAAACTCTGATGTTTATTGATATTTTTATCTAATAATAATAAAATATAATTAAAATAGAAATTTTTCACCAGGAGCAATTTCATCACAGTGTTTTTTTTTCAACATCAATTTTTAGAAATAGAAAATACAATGAAGAAAATATTGCGGTCATTCACAGAAGTAACATGTGGTGGTGAGAGAGGCTGTGTGTGAATCACATCATTATTGATATTATACCACACGCAATTTCTACAATTCTTTAACAGCTGACTTTTAGAGAAACATCTCTATTGACTATAAATATCTCTATTGACTATAATTGACTATAAATATCTCTATTAACTATAAAGGCCTAACAGAAAATGAAAATGTCAACTAACTAGAAAAAAGGTTTGTACAAATGAGTTTTTTTTTATGAAACCCTAAACCTTGCTATAAAAGCTGTTATGATACCAAGACAAAAACACGGCTATCACATGTCATCACCATATTTGTCAGCATGTCTGTGAATGATGGCGACAACAAACTGCCAATACAGTTGGGAGGAATTGCCGATAATCAATATAGTAACGCCAGAAAAGTAACTTGCATGGTGAAACTACAAACTTTATATGATGCTACATATCACTATAAGGAGTATTGAGTTTGCTGTAACAGAACTTACAAATTCTCACATACCACTGTCCAGTCAAGGTTAGATTAACTAACTTTAATGATTTGATTGATAGCAAGAACTTTTATATGCAGCAGTACTGCCTTTTTACATAGTGCTGCCTTTTATATACAGCAGTACTGCCGTTTTACATAGCACTCCCCTTTTCCAAAGCTTTGCTGCCTTTTTAACAATGCTGTCTGTTTTACACAGCAATGCTGCCTTTTTTTACACAGCAGTGTTGCGCTTATTTAAACAGCAGTGCTGCCCTTTTTACACAGCAGTGCTGCACTTTTTTAAACAGCAGTGCTGCCCTTTTTATACAGCACTGCTGTCCTTTTTGCACTATCATACTGTCTTTTTTACACAGCAGTGCTGCCCTTTTTACACAGCAGTGCTGTATTTTTTAAACAGCAGTACTGCATTTTTACAAAGCAGTGCTACCCTTTTTTTACACAGAAGTGTTGTCTTTCTTACACATGAGTGCTGACTTTTTACACAGCAGTGCTGCTCTTTTTACACAGCAGTGCTGTCTTTTTTGCACAGCAGTGCTGCTCTTTTTACACAACAGTGCAGCCCTTTTTACACAGCAGTGCTGCCCTTTTTTTACACAGCAGTGTTGCGCTTATTTAAACAGCAGTGCTGCCCTTTTTACACAGCAGTGCTGCACTTTTTTAAACAACAGTGCTGCCCTTTTTATACAGCACTGCTGTCCTTTTTGCACTATCATACTGTCTTTTTTACACAGCAGTGCTGCCCTTTTTACACAGCAGTGCTGTATTTTTTAAACAGCAGTACTGCATTTTTACAAAGCAGTGCTACCCTTTTTTTACACAGAAGTGTTGTCTTTCTTACACATGAGTGCTGACTTTTTACACAGCAGTGCTGCTCTTTTTACACAGCAGTGCTGTCTTTTTTGCACAGCAGTGCTGCTCTTTTTACACAACAGTGCAGCCCTTTTTACACAGCAGTGCTGCCCTTTTATTTACACTATTGTACTGTCTTTTTTTACATAGCAGTACTGCATTTTTACACAGCAGTGGTGACTTTTTACACAGCAGTGCTGCTCTTTTTACACAACAGTGCTGCCCTTTTTTACACAGCAGTGCTACCCTTTTATTTACACTATTGTACTGTCTTTTTTACATAGCAGTACTGAATTTTTACACAGCAGTGGTGACTTTTTACACAGCAGTGCTGCCCTTTTTTACACAGCTGTGCTGACATTTTACAAAGTAGTGTTGCACATTTTACACAGCTGTGATGACTTTTTACACAGCAGTGTTGCCTTCTTTACACAGCAGTGCTGACTTTTTTTACACAGCAGTGTTGCCAGTTTTTACACAGCTGTGCTGACATTTTACAAAGTAGTGTTGCACTTTTTACACAGCTGTGGTGACTTTTTACACAGCAGTGTTGCCTTCTTTACACTGCAGTGCTGACTTTTTTACACAGCAGTGTTGCCAGTTTTTACACAGCAGTGTTGCCAGTTTTTACACAGCAGTGCTGACGTTTTTATGCAGCAGTACCGCCTTTTTTTATTTGGCACGCCAAGCATAATAATCATTTACACAAACAAGTCTGTAAGATCATCACCAGTATAATATTCTGCATTATAATCATCAAAGTCTGGTGATATGCTGCCCATTACTAGGTGATTAGTAGTTTAATACAATACAAACAAACGATCAAAGGCCTGAATGGCCGAGGGAAGGCTTGCTACTTGAACAAATTCATTTATTAATAATAATGATTTGGGATATTGAAAAACATGTCAAGGATTCAACCCTAAAGATTGTATACATGTATGTGACAGTATGTCATATTAAGAAGCCATCAGGCATTCCTGACTTTGGGTTGATTTGCGTTGCACGACTACTGAATAAATTCATCTTTTGTAGAATTTCAAAATAGACGATAGGAAGATCTGTTTATTGATTGGTTGATATTTTTAGATAGAATAGCATCATACATATTAGATATAATGTAGATATATACACTTTTTATCACTGCTTTTCATGAATGAAAGTAAAGGATCCTTTGAGCAAGTTTAAATTTGTGAGATAACGATCTTTCTAAGGTCCTAAAAGTCCATCACGATACCTAACAATGTCCTCCTTTTTTGACAGGATGATATTAAACGCAAATCAATAATCGGTGACAATTAATGAAGTATTAATGGTTTGTACATTTTGGCAAAGTTTCCACCTCTACGTTTATTTTCAACAAAACAGCAGACATTCGGTTATGATTTTGCAGGTGCGTGCAAAATGAGGTTATATGTAAGTGTCATGTCACTACTGGTATTCCTGAAATGGCTGATTCATGAGCTTGGCAGTGGAGAGATAACCAACTTGGCATGATATTTCCAAGTTAAACCTGAATACAATTTAAATTGTTGGATTATCAGAAGTAACAGATAGAGTCTATCCAATATTTCGGATTATCAATGGAAAGTAGACCCTGTGTTATGTATAGGTATGTGCAGTGATACAGGTGTTGTCATCTGCATTTCTCTATTGATGGAAATTGTATGCTAGCAGTATAAGATCTTTTTCACAGTTTATTTTACTGTTTGGTAGAAGGAAATAAAGCAATTGTGCTTTTAAACTTTTGGAATTATTTTATCTATCAGAGAAAATCACGGTTCATAGTATAACAAAGGTTACAGAAAAAATTTGTATTCCACACGACAGCTATAGAAGGCATCGCTACGTTCACCTTCCAAAAAACTGCTGTATCTGCACAAAAATAAAGGAGGAAAAAATAATCCCTTTGTGGCGCTTAAGTTATCCCTCAAAATAATTTTCAAACCTTTTATTGTCAAATTAATTCTACTTTGATAAATACATGTCAAAGACCAGATGCCAAAACAATTTCTCCAATGCTGTTTGTTTGTTTGAATATTAAACACCATTTTTATGCCATTGCGGGCTAAGAAAAGATATGTTAACCTAGAAACTACACTTTCCTGGGATCCTGGAAGGTTAACAAATGCTCAAGGAAACTTATCTCCACAAGTTACAGATAACTTTCCCACTTGCATCAGTGGTGAAAAATAAATGTAAATGAGATGAGTGTTGTATATCATCACGAAGATTGTGGCAGGGTGAAGATTCAAACTCACAATGGCTGGATTGACAGTCAGACATGTTACCTCCTGATCTAACTGGACCTGACTTTCTCCAATGGCCACAATGATTGTAAGCTAAGATCCATGCAGGGCAGAAGATTTTAGAAAAGTAATTTTTTTTTTCTAATCATATGTTTTGTGGCCTGTGCACTGTGAGCTCTTTTCATCCACAAGCACACGGTTCTTTGGCAACTTTTACACTTAAAATCTTTTTGACAATGATGGGCTTAAGGCTTTAAGCAAAAAGTGATTAATGATCCAGAGACATGACTAAAGATCAATAACTATTGCTGAGGGATCTTCACCAATTTATTTTTTATGCAGAAGTTGGTAATTCCATCCATTATTTTAGTTTTATTTGACAGCATTATTGGTTTACTCTTTCCATCAAACCTGTCCTTTTGAATCAATTGGCCTTTAATAAGCTTCATATTATCACCTCAGGGAGGAAAACTCAAAAGCTCACATTGTGGATAATTGATTTAATCTTTTATTACCCTATAATCAAAACATCACAGAATCAAACTGGAATTACTTCTAGTTAGTATTTCAATGTTTTGTTCTGTAATATAACCAAACATATTCTAAGCAAACAAGGAAAAGAGCAAAAGCAGTCTCTAAACACAGGTTGGTTGCTGGTTAGTAAAGTTGTAGTAAACTTAAAGTGCAACCAACAGTTTTTACATTTAACACTAGTCCTAAAAAGTGTGTACCGGTATCTACATGATGCAAATATGATAATGAAATTATGTGACATAGAATGTAAGCAGACCTTGATTTTATTTATGCAGAATACCAGGTCAGAGATAACTCATAGAATTTTTACCTGGCAAGGGGTCAAATACGGAGCTTTTATCATACAAGGTCATTAATCTATATACATATGGTCAATAAGAATAGAAGTCTATACTTTGTATAACAATAAAAGACCAAAATTTGACAAATTGGACATAAGATGAAAATGCACATACCAGGTCCAGGTAGATCTGTATTTTTTAATTGACCGGACGTCCACCGACTAGTTGTAGAGACAAATGCAGCACCGGACATGTAATGTTTGGACGGTCCTTCATAATCCACAACATCATAGCTTCCGGGCCCAGGGGGAGGTAGCGTGTCAGGCAGGGGCATGGCAGGCGCTGATATACACAAGTAGTGCTTCCGTCTGGAAAAAAGATAATATGTAATTCTTCTATAAATGGTCCGAATTTTGTCTCTATTTCTTATTTTCATTTTTATATATTTGACAGAATGTAAGGCAATTTTAATGAAAATATGAAAAAAATGGAATTTAGAACATTTTCATTCAGTTTTAAACACATGGATCCTAGATCTGTATTATTGTTATTAACTTTGATTATTCGTGAAACAAGAGGCCCAAGAGCCCCCGAGGATGCTCTACCCGCTGATAGTGGCCATAGCACTTTTTGAAATTTCACAATATTAACCTTCTTGAGGGGTCGTCTTAACCCCTTATTGATAAATATCCCCACCACACTCATACTGAACAAAAAGTTAGTTGCTATGAAAAGAAAATACTTTAAATTCCCATACCATTCATCTGTAAAAAAAATATAGTCCCCATACAGAACCCTTATACATCCCAGCTCCTTGATTTGTCAAAACTTCAATCGCCCACTCATAGGGATTTGCTATGAGCAGAAATGCTTTAGATTTTAGAATTTTTTTGTACACATGGATGCAAAAATGAAAACTTTCAGTTTTCCTCAGAATATTCCTATGTAAAAGTAAAAGTGATTTGCAGAGTCATCAATCCCTTGCTGATGTAAGGTTAATTTAAATAATATATGAACAAGTTTGACAGAAAGGTTATAGACAGGAAGATTTATGAAAATTCCCAACTTTAACAATATTACCCCCAGCCGGCAACCTGTGGGTCTTATGGAAATTCAATCCTCTTTATTGATCAAAATCAAATTTATTGTTACTAGATAATGCTTTAGATATCAAATTAAACAACATATTTACGTAAATGGACAATTTTCCATTTTCCAATGTAAAACCCAAAGTTCCCTTACATCTGTCACACATAGATGGGTTTTATAAATACTTGCTACAAATTCTTGTTTTTTTTTAAGTTATCTATCTTAACCTTTTTTTTACCACCCTAGCCCCTTATGGAAAGTCAATTCTCTTTATTAAACCAAATATTTTTTTCTATGACTAGAAGATGGTTTAGAATCTAAACTGAATACTGATAATAATTTTGCTCAAATGAATGAAAAAATGAGATTTTTCTTCTTTCTCATAGTATCTCTACGTAAAATTCTAAGTCCCCTAACAGTGCCCCTATAAATACAAGACCCTTCTGTACAAACTTTAAAACCATACTTATTGGGATAATCTATATCATATATGAACAACTTGACTGACCGGTTTTTGAGGAGATGATTTTTGAAAAATATCTATTTTAACCCTTTTTTACACACACTGGCCTCTTATGGAAAGTCAATTCTCCTTATTAAACCATATGTTTATGACTAGATGTACTTCAGAACTCAAATTGAATAATAATTTTGCCCAAATGGATGAATAAATGAGAATTTACTGTTTTCCCATAGTATCCCTAAGAATAATTCCAAGTCCCCTTACAGGGCCCCTATAACTATAAGCCCCTTAATTCTTCTCTTCCTTCAAACCCCTACACATAGGGATAATTTATGCCAAATATGACTGACCGGTCCTTAAGAAAACCATTTTTGCAATTCGCAATTTTTACCCATTTGGGGCCCCTCCTGATCCCTTAAGACAGTGGAACCCAGTCATTTTAACAAATCTGAACTTCCTTGACTTAACAATTCTTCTGTAAAAAGGTAGGCAAAATCAGTTCTTTTTTAAAATTATTATAACCCTAACTGAACCCTCAGGGCGGCGTAATTTTTATTCCAAGGGACACCATTTGAACAAATCTTATAGAACTATATCTGGTTATCATTACTACATAAATATTTACACAATCTGTTCATGAAAAGATTTTTTAAGTTTTGGACTATTTTTAAATTACAGCGGCCAGCTTGAATTTCAGATAAAAAAACCAACAGCTTCTGTATAGTCTCCTACGCAAAAGAAACATCCATGTAAAGTTTGAGTTTAATTTGCCTAGTGGTTTCAGAGAAAGTGCTACTAACGGACGACAGACGACAGAGCCAGTAGAGCTAAACACTCAATGATCGGTTAGTTCAGAATAGATGGAATAATACTTCATCAATACTTATCCTATTCCTTT
This sequence comes from Panopea generosa, assembly GCA_029582155.1. NCBI lineage: Eukaryota > Metazoa > Mollusca > Bivalvia > Adapedonta > Hiatellidae > Panopea > Panopea generosa. The sequence goes on from CM055901.1 coordinate 4,415,227, forward strand.
ACTGTGAAATCATTAATTTTCGTTTCTTTATTTTTTGGTTTAACGACATATTTGTGGGAATTTAATTTCATTGTAAACCAAATAAAGAAAGTAATTAAAGTCAGTAATATGCAAATTCCAACTGATAAAATCCGAATATTCTGATTACATAACATACAGTATTTAATGACCTCAATTTGCACACATGCAACAGTCAACGTGTATTGCGGCATGGGGTAATCATAGGGAGAGACGTCAGAAAGTCAGCATTTTTGTGTGACAGATTTTTTATTAAAATGGTATGCAAACATAACATAATAACGTTAAATACTTTTACAACTAATCTTGAAAGTGGTCCCCTATTTGGTGACCAGTATTAAATGGTTTGTCTAATATAAATAAAGGGAAGTAAAAAAAAAAAATTAAATTAATTTAATAATATGTAAGAAATTAAGGTCAAATTTGCTGATAATCCCTTCAAAACCATGTTACACCTTTCGTTCAAAAGTGTAATTATTTTGTGGTCAGTTGCTGTTGTTGTTGTATGGTGTTTAGGGCCACTTTCAGCAATTTGTCAGTCATATCGCAACAGTGTCTACTTGAGGCAGTATTCTTAGCCCTGCCACACTGGCATATCATGCCGCAGACACATGGTATGATATGCCACCAAGTCTAATTATGCTTACACCAGGCCTACCAGACCTATAACAATCCTCTGACTGCTGAGCACCAAATGAGGAAGCGTTTCAAGTCTTTGGTATGATCTGGCCGGGGATTAAACAAACAACTTTCTGTATACAAGGCAGACAGTCCACAACTAGACCACACTGTGGTTTGCTGATCTCAAATGGTATGTCAAATACAATTAAAGGAAAATAAAAATGAATTTGCAAGCAGGTTAGAAAATAAGGTAAAAATAGCCTACAATCCCTTTCAAAAAGATAATCCCTTTAACACCTTTCATTCACTATAGTTATTATTTTGTGGTCAGAGTTCATACTGAAATTGTTAAAAGTGACTGATGAAATCTCTTTACATTTCAGTAATGTAACTGTACTTGATATCTATGATTTACGACAAATAAAAGTAAAATCTTATAGACGCTTTTATCTTTGTGCATTAAATCATCTCGCAGACTTACTTTAAGAAATAAACACTGACTGAACCTTGTTGGAATTACTCTGATACATTCAGAACATGGGATTTCACCATTAAAGTTAATGCCAGCTGTCAATCAAACTCGGAATAAAATCTTTCAATTTCAGAGTACTTCAAGAAGAATGACAAGCCAGTAAGAGTTATCTCCCATCATATACAGGAGAGTATCTGTTTCAACATTTATTGTCAAATCATAACATGTATCACTGAGAAAGCTTCCTCTACACAAACTTACGGGAACAGTTGTTTCTTGGCTGGATCTACAGGCTCTCCTGGGTGATATGTACCAGGACCGGGAATCTGTAATGGGGAGCAAAAGATGAAATTTTACATGTAACAAGTACTGGTAATTGATTTCCAACTAAAGCTTCATTTTTTTAACAAAAGCTTTTGAGGAATGCTGATGAAATGTCATAAGCACCTTAGAGACAAGCACCCAAATCACAAACTTGAAGTCTTTAAATGTCTCACTACACAGTTACGCTCCTTTTTCGCCACGGAAGCAAGATTCTTACGCTTAAAAAAAAGGCCTATGTACTTTGGTTATGCAATATTATCAAAATGGTTCATAGTGGTTGTGATTTGTGTTGTTGCTACAGATGAGTAGAGCAAAAACTGACATAGCATATACTGCAATAAGACATCACTGATGTTAAAAAAGTGACTTTAATAGGATTTCAACATATGCATGTATTTATGAGCAATTGAGGACTTATTTTTTAAAAAAAACTCAGGGTGTCACTGCACCTTCTTTAAAAAAAATCTAAGTGGACAACCTACCAGTTATTGTGCATTTTTATGTGGGTACACATTCCTGCTCTGAAAAAAAAAACACTTAAAAAAAATTCTATGTGGAATTCTTTTTTTACCATAGAAATCCTAGACCTAATTTTATAAAGAACAAATGTGAAGTGAGACCTAAAGGGAATATACCAGGATTTTTAAAATTTTAAAATTGGCTAAAAACACTGTTTCCAATGCAACATGCCTATATATAGTCATTGACCCCGTATTGCCAAAAGGATATCTATTTAAACATGTCAAAATAATATATTAAAAAGGGATTTTCTAACTCGGGCCACGCGCCTAGGTTAGAGAGAAATAGATTTCCCGCTATAAAGTGCAACATATTTTATGACGTATTAAATGAGTCATGTGATTTCATTTTGATTTCAATTTGATCCTTTGTACACGGGTGGATCCAGGATTTCAGTTAAGAGGGAGATCAACAATTTATCTTTGGAGAATGTGGAGTAGAGGCGTATGCCATTTTTTTAAAGAGTAGATCCACCATTAATACAGGTTTACACGTAGTCAAATTAATTCATCTTGAAAGAGTCCGAATGACGTGAAGCAGTATTTAAGAGCTGTCTATTAAGACTTGGAATTTCATTAAAAGTTTACCACTCCAATTTATATATTGATTATGTCATGTTTTGGCAGATTTGACACACCATACCATTTGCATTTTATTTCTTAATGACAATGAGATGCTTTTTATCTATTTGAAAATAATTCTATTCTTAAGACATTTATCACGTTTTTTCCTGATATAATCCCTTTAAACAAGCTTTGTGTTGCAGTGATTTTTTTACACATTTCAATGTTAGAGTCCCAGGTCTCACTGGACTACAAATCTGTGAGTCCCAAAAACAAAATTGTGATTCCCATTTTTCAAGACATTTTTATTTACTTTTGATATTATATTATAATTTCAAATGTTGTCATTGAAAAAATAAAGATACTTCACCATTGAACTGTCTGAAACTCTGAGCTATTTAAACAACTACAATCATGAATGAATATCAAACAAGAGTAAACATTGACTACAACTCAAACTGAGTATTAAACAAGAGTTATCATTGACTTGAACACAAAATTAGTATTAAACAACAGTAAACATTGACTAGAACTCAAAATGAGTATTAAACAACAGTAAATATTGACTGGAACTCAAAATGAGTATTAAACAACAGTAAACATTTACTAGAACTTAAAATGAGTATTAAACAACAGTAAACTTTGACTGGAACTCAAAATGAGTATTAAACAACAGTAAATAGTGACTAGAACTCAAAATGAGTATTAAACAACAGTAAATATTGACTGAAACTCAAAATGAGTATTAAGAACTCAAAATGAGTATTTATGCCTTGTTCTTTAAATTTATCGCATACTCATGCAAATGTGAGGTCGAGCTAGTGTCCAGGAAAATATGTTTGCTAACATTATTACCGGTAAACGTTTAACCGAACTGAAGCAGCCCTGCAGAACAGCAGAAATCGAGATATCAAGAAAAACAAACACAAATGGGATTTTTTTCATACAAATTTAATGCATCCTGCGAAAACACATTACATAAAACCTTGTGTACCAGGGGAAAAGTGTGTCTTGTATGCAGGACGCTCAGGTAAAAAAAAATGGTGTTCTCGTACCTGTTATGTTGAAATGTTCTACAAGGACTGCAAAGGTGTTTCACTCACTGATACAAGTCAAATATGATCAGCAATTGTATATGCCTAATATCCAGACACTGCAGATAACTACATCTAGTCAAAACCAAATTTAACATCACATAGCTAGACATTTTGATGATTTAATTTTTCAAATATGAAAATGCCATGTTCATGCTACAACGTATAGTTTTGAAAATCCATGTACAGTATTTACAGTGTAAAAGTTAAAAGACTGACGATGTACACAGCGATCAGAGAAGCTCAATTTACACACTTGCCTCAGGTTAGCTTATAATTTGTACAACAGAATGAGATATTGAATCATCAAGTATTGTATCTGAGCTGGCACTGTCACCTTTGTGATAAATACTTACTTTAGGTGGATCTGGTGCCATCTGTCTTTTACTTTTTGACTTAAAACTAGAAAATGGAATCTTCACATTATCATGTAACAACCTGTCATTAACTTCATACTGACCTGGAAAAGTAAACAAAAACTCATCTATAATATAACTGATTTCTTAAAGGGAGTATATCAGGAAAAAATGCTATAAATGTCTTAAAAATCAAAATAATTATAAAAAAAGTAAAAACCATTTTATTATTATTAATAAATAAAATCTGAATCACTTGGTATGTCAAATCCACCAAAATGTGACAAAATCGATATTTAAATTGGAGTGATAAACTTCAAACGAAATCCCCATTCTAAAAAGAGACAGCTCTAAAATACTGTTTGGCATCATTTGGACAATTTCTAAGATGAAACCAATTTTACTAAGTCTACATCAGAATGACTGATCAAAGTGAAATCAAAATGAAATCAGGTGACCTATTTAATACGTCACAAAATACGTTGCAATTTTAAGCGGAAAATCTTTTAAGTCTAACCTAGGTGCATAGTCCAAGTTAGGAAACCCCTTTTCAATTTATCATTTTGGCATGTGTAAAAAGATATCCTTTTAGCAATATGGGATCATTGAGTATATATAGGCATGATATATTGGAAATAAATGTTAATAGTCAATTTTGAAATTTTTAAAAATCGTGATAAAATCCCTTTAAGGTCAAGTTTTTGAAAACAGTGATTTAAGCCATCAACATTACTGTCAGTCATTTTTAACGCCGACTTCTCTCAGGTCAGGACATAGAGAAGGACAGTGGGGCACTAACCACATCCGTGCCATGGAGGTGTACGAGTATTATTTAACACCCAAAATAATCTGGGATAGTTTGCCTCTTACCAGGGAAGACAGAGAAGGCCAACAGCAGGACAATATGTCAGTAACAACAACTTAGTCCCCAGGGCAAAAGGCTTTTAGCAATGCTTTTACCAGTAACATATTCCTGCAGAGTAAGTACCTGGGCTATGCAGAGAGAAAAGTGAAAGTCCCTGCTGCTATGTCCTGGTGGGGGAGGGGTACAACTGACTGACACATGCATATAATACATATACAGTCAAACCTGTCTTAAGCAGCCAATCAAGGGAAACAGCAAAAGTGGTCTTTTAAGACAGGTTGTTGCTTAATACAGGTTAATTTGCTCTGTTAACATAGAAATGGGAAATAGCGAAGGTGCTGCTTAAGACAAGTGGCTGGCTAATGGAGGTGACTGTTTATTCAGGTTTGACATTAATGCAAATCATAAAACTAAACAATTATACATGTATAACAATTTGTAAATAAAATATTACAAACGAAAGACAAATTTTATTTTTCTCATGAAGTTTTTCTTTAAAACTGCTAAAGTGCTGAAATGTAGGTAAAATGTTTATAGACTAAGTAAATATTGGCAAAATTTGTATGGAAAATTAACTCCTGAAGGAATAGTAATTTAATGCTTATTGACATTATTTACTAGTTATAAAAAAAAAAACTGCCATGGAGAATAATCACTCAGTGATGCGTTGAATAAGGTGGTCTGGATTTCAGCGAAATCAAAAGAACCCTAGAAAAGTCCACCAATACATTATTGCACCGTTCAAATATTCCCAATGACCAGGATATAAGTCAAATATAGGTAAAATTGAATTTTACAGTCATTTTGGTTTCAGAGACAAGCATTTATCTAGTTGATATGCTGCATCAAAAAAAAAAGCCCAAATGAGCCTACTTGTCATTAATTTTCAAACTCTATTTCCACATAGTACTCGAATGTAAAAATCAATGTCTCCTCTATGGGCCCTATAAATGAATTCTTGCACTTTTATTTGAAATAAGAAATCAAGCCTACTCATAGCAACCAGTTACACCAAACATGAACAAATTTAGCTATTAGGTTATTGCGAAGGAAGTTTTTGAAAATTCACAATTTTATACCTTTTTTGGCCCCTGTTGGTCCCTTATGGATAGTAAATTCCATTTGAAGGACACAGTCTCAACTACTATGACTAAAAATGCTTCAGACCTCAAGATGATCAAAACAATACTTTAAATAGATCTGATTAGGAACAAAGAATTTCCTATTTTCCATTTGCATTGTAACGTAAAAATCAAGGTCCCTTACTAGGCCCAAATGGGCCCTAGTCCTTTCATTTTATCATACTATAAGGATCATATATACCAAAAATATGAATTGACTGGTTGATTCTTGAGAAGATTTTTAATTTAAAATTTCCTTATGATAAACTGAAAATTCCAGGGACAGTTTTATACTTGGATCATGACTTGAAAATTTTGAACAGAACATCAACAAGAGGGCCAAGATGGCCCTATATTGCTCACCTGACTGACCTTGAGTCACCAAACTTAAGTAGATAATATAATACATGTATACTCAAAATTCCAGAAAGACGAGATGGACAAGTAGTTAGAATTTTGATTTGTTTTGAAGATGTTCACCCATGGTAAATGTCAGTGAAATTACATCAAAATCAGGTCTGTAGATTCTGACAAGAAAGCTTTTGAAATTTTTACTATAGCTGCCGACTGTTCCAAATTTAAGTCTTCGAACTAAGATAAAAATTCAGTTCCAGCACAAAACTAACCTGTAATGTTTGAGAACGGTTACAAACTAGCATCAGACTAAACTATTGTGCATGAAACAATCCACAGTTCCAGCAAAATAAATATTCCTAAGAGTTTCAAACACAAGCCTTCCCAAAGCCTATTGCTTGAAAGAATCTTTGTCGCAGTGCACTCTCCCCCAAACACAATTAAGCTCCTCCTCCAAGATGACACTGAAAATCTCAAGCAGCCTTCTTGCTGTGAAGAAACTAGCTAAAAATATGGTATTGCTTTATTATGAAGCAGTAAACCATCCCTGTCTGAACCATAAAAACTCTGACTTTTATATTCAGAAAAACACCTATTTTAAAATGGTTCATGATATATGAATAATATTTCAATCATTGATTATAATTGTATCATTCATCTTTTTATGATGAATTATCTTTTAAAACTTATATCTGTTATAATATTGTATAATAATAGCAAAAAAAAGTTTATTTAAAGAGTTTATTACCTCTTCTTATTATAATTGCTATATAAAGACATTTATGCTATAAAACAAGGGCATTAATTTGACATAAAACTAACCCCACCCCCTGGCTGCCATGTTTTTTGACAAATCAAGATGGCTTGAACAAACTTGGTAGAGGGTCACCCAAGGAACATTTCTGTGAAATTATTTTAAAATCGAGCCAGTAGTTTCTGACAAGAAGATTTTTTAAGTTTTTACTATAGCTTATATAGTAAATTAACCCCACCCCCTGGCCGCCATGTTTTTTGACAAATCAAGATGGCTTGAACCAACCTGGTAGAGGGTCACCCAAGGAACATTTCTGTGAAATTATTTTAAAATCGAGCCAGTAGTTTCTGACAAGAAGATTTTTTAAGTTTTTTTCTAATTAAACTTGCCCCGCCCCCTTGGGCCATGTTTTTTGATGAATCAAGATGGCTTGAACAAACTTGGTAGAGGGTCACCCAGGGAACATTACAGTGAAGTTATATCAAAATTGGCCCAGTGGTTTCAGAGAAGATGTTAGAAACTAAAAGTTAACGACGGACAACGGACAACGGACAACAGACAACGGACACCATTTTGAACAAAAAAAACACTGATAAGTCGCTGAGGGCGGGGTTAAATTTAACTTCTGGGTCATCCCTTAAACACTTTTGAAAGAAATTCATTTAAGATTTATTCACATCAAATTTGGTGAAATCTGTCAAGTGCTTTCAGAGAAGTCATTTAAAGCAAATGTATAAAGACAGACAGATGAATGACATCCACCAGGCAATTCCAAATAGTTCTATACTTTTATCAAATATAAGTGTTGACCAGAAAACTAAGTTTCTATATAAACCATTGCATATGCCCTTCCACACACACACAAACTTACCCGGTGCGGGCTGTCTAGCAGCATCCTTCAGATTTATCATTTCTCGTTTACTCTGTGATTTGAATGCTGCATCCGCTGTGACATTGTTGGATTTACCATGTTTAAATTTTTGTATCTTAAAATATAAAATGAACAGTTTATTTTTGTTTACTGATAATGACATGTTTGTTATTTAGGTTTACTCTTAGCTTGCAGTCAACTTCAATAATACCCAAATACAAACAATGAAAACTCACCATCAATTGGTTTAAGTCAATTAATATCTTATCTTTCCCTTCCAAATACTTTCACCGACAATATCTTCGCTATGTTAACATTTTAAAACTTAAACTAAAAAAATATACTGATTTAAGAACAATACAAACTTAAAAGCCTATATCCAAGAAATTATATTGAGATGGAAATGCAACTGATTGACAGTTTGTGAATGCTCGCGTATTCATGCAAAATCTTGCAATATCTCGTTTTCAATTATCTTAACTTCCAGTCACCTCCGGAACACAAATCAAAATTCTGACATTGCATTATGAAATTCTCATCAAAACAATACCATTACCAACAATTTGTGTTTAAAATTGTTGGAAGTACATCTGATTGCAAAATTTAAATACTGCAGCTAAAATAACAACAAATTACGAGAAATTCTCCTTCAAACCTCAATATCTTTAATTCAAGAATATCTTGCATGACTGAACCTTGTTTAAACATATAAGATTACATACAACTTACAGTTTATGTTAAGAAATCAGTTGCCTGTGAGTTATGAATGATTAATTTACCAAATAATGAATCTTTCGTGTGCTGTTTTATCAACATTTAGTCAGGAGATGCAAGTTTCCTATCCTAAAAATATTTTTTAAAGTTTCACTTAAAGTGATGTTATAAGCCCTTTGGAGGGGTCATGTGGTCGAATCACGCTGGTTTAAAAACTCGTCCGAGATCTTATGGTTATATAATTGCTTTGCAAATTTGGTTAAGATTCAATGAAAAATGAAGGTGCTATTGCGTCTACAAGAAAAAGGTTAATAGATGGATGAACGATGGACAATTTACCATGACGTAAACACTGCTGGCTTTTGGCCAGTAAAGCTAAAAATCAGACAAAATTATATCGGATCATTATTACAACTTGAATTAGTTGTGAAACAAGATCATTTAGGCACAGTTTGATTATAATTTATATTATTACCCACAGCACAGTCTGATTATAATTTATATAATTACCCAATGATCTATATAATATAGTAATTCATCATTTTTTACTATTTTTGATAGTTTTTGTCATTCCGGAGTCAAGGGTGAAACAGTTCACGTAGAAGTAGGCAGCAGTTGTGACTGTTTTAATCCCTGCGCCCCTGGACATACTGTTACATGTGGCATTGCAAAAACAAATCAAAGGTGACTATCAAAACACCGAATCCATTGAGAGATTTAGGTATGACTCCACTATGAATTAATCTTAAATAAAGATTAAATATTAAGCAACAGTTGGTACAAAGTGCTGGTCTGGGCTTGTATTTTTATCATCCCTCCTTTGAATGAGACATGGTTAGACCGAATGACGTGTTTACTGTAATTTTATTCCTATGCGGGATTTCTAATAACAGAGTAATAAACCGTTTTAAATAAGACCCAGATTGGAAAAAATGCAAGCGCTAACAAACACGTATCATTCTGCAGACAGAAAGTCATCATATATGAAGTTTTTTCATATATGTTGCATATTTATGGTCTCAGAAACTTATCAGGCCATAAAACAGTTATTTCATTATTTTTATAGATGTCATAACTATTGATCCTCTGTACCAGGGATGACATTTCAAATTGTTGCCCCTTGGATACCAGTTCAAAAGTCATCCCCAATATCTTGGGTAAAACACACACAACAAATAACTATTCATTGTGTAGTTAATTAATAATTATAAAACAACTTGATACTGAGCATAAAAAATAAGGCCAATCTTTTCATTTTCAAGATAAATAATCTTTAAAGATCAACAAAATACCGCATCGTTTTAGCACTTTGTAATATGAAGCTTACCATAATCCAAAACAACTCACATACCCGGTACAATGGACAGTTGTAAACTGTGTATTGATGAAACTGAACAATACACAGTATGATACTTTCATGTTTGTGACAACAGTGGCATTTAGTTAAATCTGAAACTATATTGTAAATACAGTAACAACTTAGATTATTTGTTTAGACAAAGCAGGTAACTGTTTCTAATATTTGTGTGAAGATTGCAAAAACATTTACCAAATTTACAAGCATATAAACTTACATCATATACATTTGGGGCTGGTTTCATATTTTTCTTATCATTTTCATTTGCTACAGCTATTGGTCTCTGAAAGTTTCCAGTTGCACCTGATTTGTTGAAATCTTTCTGTGTAGTTAGTAAACTGGGTAAGGCGTATATACCTGGTCCTGGAGCATTGGACATGAGATATCGAGTCTGTCTCTTAGTCTGGAAAAGTAATGATGATATATATCAGGCAGTGATGTCAGGTAGAACAATATAAACCAGGCAGCGATTTCAGGTAGAACAATATAAACCAGGCAGCGATGTTAGGTAGAACAATATAAACCAGGCAGCGATGTCAGGTAGAACGATATAAACGAGGCAGTGAGATGTCAGGCAGAATGATATAAACCAAGCAGTGATATCAGATAGATCGATATACGAGGTATATACAACAAGAGGTAAATATAACAAGAGGAATATACAACAAGAGGTATATATAACAAGAGGAATATACAACAAGAGGTATATATAACAAGAGGTATATACAACAAGAGGTATATATAACAAGAGGAATATACAACAAGAGGTATATATAACAAGAGCAATATACAACAAGAGGTATATATAACAAGAGGAATATACAACAAGAGCAATATACAACAAGAGGTATATACAACAAGAGGAATATACAACAAGAGGTATATATAACAAGAGCTGTCAGAGAACAGCGTTAATGACTATTTTAGCTCTGAACAACCTAAACTTTAACGCAAATTTAAGACAAACTATGATCTTTTTACCTTGCTTAATGACCTTTATTTTGAATTTAGAAGCCCAATATTAGTGCTCCAGATAAGCTCTTCTTCAAATGAGTATTTTACCCCTTAAATTACATGCAGTGCTTATTTTCAAAAATGTTAAGGGTAAAAATGAACATTCTTATCAAATTACCATTTAAAACAAACTAATCAACATTGAAATTGAGAATAACCAATCCTTATTTTACCCATCAATTTAAATTTAACTGCTCTATTCAGAAACTGAAAGGCTTAAATACACCCAAATAGTGCTATCTCAAGCACTGAGATATACTGCCTCAGAGTATAAGCATGCACACACTTATGCCAAGTACCAAGCAATATAACAGCAAGCAATGCAAACTTATGAACAACTTGCACCAAAACTTTTAAGAAGGCGAGATGCAGACTCCAATGCCAACTTTTGAAAGGTAAAAAAAATCCCCTTTTCATAGAATAGTCAAGTTAAGAATGTTTGAAAAAAATAAAAAAAATTTAATAAATGATTAATGAGTTTTTTATTTTATATAATTAAACAAATCTCTCTAATAATGGAAACATATTACCTTTGAAGCGAATCCCCCTGTGCCTTTCTTTGAGAATGATACACTCTGATTATCCACTTTGACATGACCGACATACTGTCCCGGTCCAGGGGCCTCTGTCTGTAATATAATCCATTACATAGTCAACACCTTCTATACATTATCATCAGCTGAATGGAATCATATAATTATTCTTGCTCATGATTATGGCACAAATTTCACAGTTAATATTCTATTCCTATTTTTTATTTTTAATAAATATCAAATTGAAAATGGCAAGAGAGAATATTTAGTTACATCCTCGAACTCAGTTTCAAGAAATAGACAAGAAAGGGCAGTGTCTTGTGTGCAGAACATGCATTAATTAATTATATGGTGCAGATTAGTTATCTGGTAGTACCATTTTATAACAAAATATATTGGCATAAAATTAATAGATGGATAATAATGGAAATAGTGATCAAAGAGAATTGTTTCCCCTTTTTCTTTCTATCTAAATATGTTAGTTTCTATCAAAAAATAACTATTGCACTTCACATATTTTAAATACATGAAGTCAGGGGGGAAATATTAAAAAAAAAACCACAACAGCATTTATGTGATTTTTTCTCATTTAAAATGTTCTCCATTCATATGGCATAAAAAGGATGTTAAATATTTAATCTATTAATCTTTTTTTTTGTCTGAAAATTACTATCACAACTTTGAATTACAAACACTTTCTGAAATAGATTTAACCCTTAGTGGGATTTTGCTTTCTCACCAATCAAAGGAATATAACAACAAGGTAATAGGTAAACAATGACCATAAACCCTTATTCCTAAATAAATGCCACTGACCATGTCAAACAGCCCCAGGCACAAACTGTTATCAACTTGTAAATAACAGATGATGTAATCTTATCCACTACAAAGGATGCCAAATTTATGTAACCAAATAATTTTCTGTTTCATAACATGTATTTTTTGATTATGTAACCACATTTTTTTTGATTATGTAACCACATTTTTTTTTTATTATGTAACCACAATTTTTTTCTTACATAACTTAATAATTTTATTAAATTATAAATTTTAAATTTCTTGTTTTTCGCTGTATTATCCTGAGCACAGTCATGCTGCTTTTCATTAATTAAGATTATAATAACTCGACTGAAGGTGTTTAGTAGGAACTATTTGGTCCCTATATAAATGTCACTGACCATCTCAATGTCTTAAGACTCTTATGATGTATTGGAACAGGTTATGTTAAAGAGCAATAATGAAGATGATATCAGAAAAATTGATTATTCTTTATTTTAGCTTCTTAAACTTCTTTTTAATTTTAGTATCTTGGTGAAATTTTATTAAATGGCCAAATAAAAAATAGTTTTTTTTCCTTAGAACCTGAAAGAATCAATATTTTAATTTTTTATTGATTTTTGTTAAAAAAAATTGTTTGTCTTAAGAGCCATGAACCATGGGGAATAAAAAGAATTTCCTAGCTACTAACTTAAGGCCATAATAAATTAATTGCTAGATTATCATCCCCACCTGCACCCTTTATTTTCATGTTGCCGTGACCCTTTTTATTTTCATAAAAAAACATAAACAAATTTAAAAATGAAAATAAAATCCTTCTGCCCTCCCTGTTTATAAGAAAAATTTGGATGATTATCTAGCAATGAAATTATAATGGCATAACTTCTTTCCAACAACTTTTTTTCTTCATTTCTCCTAACAACACAATAATCCCTTTTTATGTTGTTTTAAAAAATGAAATTATTGATGAGGTTTATATATAAGTTAACCCTTTACTTCATATAGACGCCTTTGGACACCTCTAATATAGACCCCTTTGTACACCTCTAATATAGACGCCTTTTGATACCTCTAATAGAGACGCCTTTGGACACCTAATATAGGGTATTTTGACTACTTTGCCATTTTTGAGGTGTGGGTATTTTGACCGTGGGTTACTATTTTGAGTGGTACACAATATAGAAGGCTTTTGAATTATTAGATGAATTATGTTTATATTAACTGACAGCGTGAAAAACAGTGCAGGAAGTAACGAGCAATCTTAACCCTGCATGCACTGTTTTTAAAGGCCTTCTGTGATTGGTGTGGGAAAACGCGTATCTATGGAGTAAAGCGTTAAATATTTAAGAGCATAGGTGTTCAGCATGGAAGTACATCCTCACACTCTCTCCTCAGGTTGCCCCCCCCCCCCCCCCCCCCCACTCGCCGCCTCCCCAATAATGGGCTCCTACGCCCATGAAGAGATGATAAATAACTTATACTTGTTATCATTATAATCAATCTGGTTTGATGATTTGTTTTAAATGAATTGTATAGAAAGTTTTGGAAGCTATTTTTCAAACCTTATTTTAGCTCCCCTCCATTTATCACTATATACAAATATATATCTAAAGGTATAAATCACTCATAGAACATTATTTGATGAACGATGCATGTATAGCAGATAATAGCAGCTATTCAATAACATTTAATTTTAATCATGGTATTAACTTTCATTCATATAAAACTCCCCCAACATCTTATGACTTTTGTATGGAATTCCGACTGATACTCCTATTCTTTTTAACCTTTGTTTTTACCTATTTTCATTCATTTATTATTTAATTGTTTTTTAAAGGATCTGTTTTCGAGAACTCTCCAGTAACATTTAAGAAAACCAAACTACAAACCATCCAAACTGCTTTGTAGTGAAAATTACTAACACTGAACAATTTAAGTCTTGATCATAATATTATGTGACACTTGCTTTTCTAAAAGACAAACGTCTTGACAAGTTGTGCAGAAAAAACATTTGGATCTGGAAGTAAGATCTGATTGCCTGAAACAAACACACTTCTGCAATGGTTATGTTATAATAAAATTTAAGAATATTTACTCAGATGGAAATCATGGCAGTTATCTTGTACAAAATATTTTGTCACAGAAACTAACTTATATAAAAATAATGAATATAGAAACAAACATCCAACTGATACTCCTTTGAAATATTATGGCAATCTCCGAGGTAGTCCAGTTGTTGAATAAACCAATCAAAAACGTTATTTGATTTTTGCTAAATAAAAATGATTTCATTCTCAAACAAACTTGTCAAGATGTTTGTCTTTTAGAAAAGCGAGTGTTTCATATGATCAAGACTAGAACAAATTAAGAACTTGTATGTGATAAATGTGGTAATGCTAGAGGTGAGCACTACCTGGGCCCAGAGAATTGAGGCCTTTAAGACTAGCCTCCAGAGTGGCTACTTAGCTCATTTTAAATCAGTATTGGGTCTACTATGTATTTTACAGGGTCTCCAGATATTGCTTTTTTGTACAGATTAAATGTTGATTAAGCTTGTTTTTTAGGAATACCTCACTCAGGACCAAGTCTGACTAGATGCAAGCAATGGTCTAATTTCCCCACTTAATATCACTAGGCTGACAAAAAAAAAAGCTTCAGCAGCATGAAGTTCTTAGAGCTATTCTTGTTAATTAGTTTCATCATTTCTGACAGCCCTGTATAACACATACATAACTCTTTGGATACCAACATTGTATATACCTATTTGGATACTGTAATTTAGAAAATTATTAAAATTTACACACCAGATAATTGTCTTGTTGGAATCTTTTTGCCTGTGCTGTGAATCCTTTCCTATCAGCATTGTCTGTTACTATTGTTTGGTATTTACTTGGAATAGAAGCAGTTGCAGCAACTATACCGTGTCCTGAAATCATAGAATAGACTACATATATGTGGGAATTGGGATATTATACCAGTATTCTTATTAGGTTTTACCATATTTTTTCCTGTTACTTTAAGCAATCAATTTCTGATTAATTATGGAAGCCTAAATTTTTCTGAGGAAGGTTTAAGGCATTTGCATAAAAATTCAGTGAGATATTTTACATGGTGAGAAATATATGCAGCCAGTCCAGGACTAAAACCCGGGTCCCTTTGCTTACAAGGCGAATACTCTTCTGACTAAGCTAACCGGACCACTTACATATATTTATGTACACACTAGTGACATATTCCCGCACAGATTTGGATTTTTTCCCCGAATTTCCATAGAGACTAGAGAATCATATGAATGTTTCTCAGAATAAACATAAGTCACAACCCATGCTGGGCACCAATGTAACAGGACGAGAAAATATATAGTCAGTATGGGACTCGAGACCCTTCCCTTACAGAGTGAATGCTCTACCGACTGAGCAAACTGGACCGCTTCCATACATTTCTCTCAAAGTAGGTTAGATACACACTGTGACACATACACAGGGCATAACTCCCTCTGCACACTGGACTGACTGTTTTATTCCCCTCCAAAGGATCGCATGCTTTCACAGTAGCTTAAATTGCCGTAAAAGGCACAGTGGGAGTTTGAGATATGACTCAGACCTGTATATTATCGACTATTTACATGAGGGTGAAACATGCACCCCAAGCAATAATACTAAAAATTTTAAAAAGTATTGATGGAAGATTTTATTAGATAATAACCTTCCAGGAACCATTAAACATTGTTTATAAAAACGACATGACATAAAGCTATACAGAATAAGCCAATACGCATTTTGACCTGACAAAGCTGTATCTGCTTGTGATTATCAATATCAATGGGTCTTCAACATAAGTGGGTGGGGAAATTAGTTTTGCTATCAAAAATCGTTTTTTAAGAGGTTACGTGTGTGTTTGAATAATCAATACAAATGTACATTATCATTTTCATATATTAACCTTTATGTAAGTGACCAGAAGGGTTTCTACTATGGATTCTTCGTACATAATCTTCGTCCACTATCCTAATACTGTCAGTGGCAGCCATACCTAAACAACCAAATTACTTTACAAAACAGGAAATAGGTACACACAAAATAATTCTTTATATAACCTAATGAAATCTGTATCCATTATGATTGTATAATTTATTTATCAATTCTTACATGACTTAAATCGATAATTGATAGAAAAAATTATAAAAAAGCAGTTCATTTACAACATTTGTTATTATATTCATACATCAAATTATGGAAGAAAATAGTCCCTGTTGCTCAGGAAGCGGTATGGAAGATTCCATTACAGCAAGGGTAAGACATTTAAATCATGTATAATTTGGAAGAATATTCTCCCTGATATTATCTAAAAATGCAATTTTAATTTCATATTTTTTAACAATACCATTTAATTATTTTTATTTTTGCTGTCAAATTACATTTTATATTCATTTTTAGGCATTAATAAATAAATGAAAATGTTATATAAATAGCTGCTATCCCTAAAATACCTAATGGTTCAGCTTAATTTTATGTCCAATCAATTATCACTTGCACGATTCTGATTGGTCAAGGGACCAGCCCGCGCCAGAATATGAACAGAAATTTCGTAAATTGTGTTATTGGCTCCAAAATATTCGCTGATTAAGGAAGCAACAAAGTTAATCGTTTAAAAAATTGTTACACTTATTGTGTTAATTTAGAACAAAAACAAAAATGCTTTCTACAAACTCATCAAGAAAAGAAAACGAACTGTCTTCAAACCTAGGAAAAATGAAGATTTTGGATCAAAACCAGGTAAGTTGAACTTGTATTTATTTATACAATATGGCGGGAAATAATATGACTTTTTGTTTTGTTCATGATGCACTTGCTACTGCCGCCTGATTTAGTGCACTTTCTTTATTCTGTATTAATTGAATTCATATGAGGTTCACTAACTGAACATACATTTATTTTGTTTAAAATTTGGCAATAACAAAGAAAAACATTATCTTTTCTTATAATTTTGTATTTTTCTTAACCTGAAGTTCTGCATGATTTTATTTTCTACATATTTATAAGAGAGAAAATACCACTCGAGGTCTTGATCGATGATATTTTATTTGTGCTATTATCGCAAATCTTGGTACTTTAATGGTTTCAATGGGTAAGACATCCGCAACATTGATGGATAATGATTTCAAGTCCTTTGCGTCTTAACAAAATCTATGAATGTCTAAATAAGTGTCTGGCAAAATCTATGAATGAAGTGTTCTTCAAATAAATACAAAGCATGTGTTGTAATAAATAAATAAATGATTTGAAGTCGAAGCCTGCATGATATGTTGCAACATAAGGAGGAAAATTCAGTTGTATAACTTTGATTAAATATGTCAACATCTACTAGATGCCCAAGTCATTTGTACCTGGCTCCCCTTCACATGCTGGAATATCACAGGGTATTTGAACTGCCTCTCCGCAGAGCCCTGGTGCTGGTCACAACTTTGTTACAAGCTGCAGTTCATAGAGGCATACACAAGTTGTTTCTGACAGCATGTAAACTTGCAAATGTGCCACTAACACGATGTTAGAAGTTCCTTATTAGTTCTGCATAAGACTTTGTTTACCAATACTGTCTCTGGTTGCAATGTTATCAAGTTCTGTTGAAAAACTATACTGAAACTAATGAGAACAAATATATGTTCAGTTGTAAATTGATGCTATTGTTACAATTTATGGTTTCAGGTCCCAAAAAAGAAAGTGCTTGGTGAAATCACGGTAAGTTTAAAATCAATTAAAAAAATTTAAATGACGTACATTTGTAAACAGTAAAAAATAATTTAAACTTTTTAATTAAACTTCCCATGTAAATTTTACATCTATGATAATTACTGCTGTATGATGTATCTTTTGTATATTGTCTTATTTTAACATGTTTGCACAGTATTGACTAGCACATGATCTTTGCGTACGAAAATTATTTTTTTTGTTCTCAAACATAGTTGTGTATGTAACTGCTTTTTAACATTTCAGAATTTGCAAGTTATAAACACATCTACGACTGGAAAGAAACTGGAGGTAATTATGTAACAAGAATTTTAGATTTCATGTCTTGTAATGGTAATAGCACTGTAGATTTGTCTGGTTCAGTTTATCCAGCACTGCTGTCAACGCATACAGGGCTTTCATTAGAAACCAGGGGCTGGTGTGTTCCCGCAGCTATTCTTAAACACAGCTATTTTCAGCTGAATTTATTTCCCTTTTTTTTGAGGACCCAATACCCTTTACATTTGCATTTCACCCTCCTACTTCAGAACTTCTTATATAAATTTTATACGGTCTAATATTAGACATCTTTAATAAATGGCTCTCTCCAGCATTGGATTCTATGAACCAAGTGTTTGGCCACTTGTGTAAGTTTTCTTTTCTCTAAATGTTGAACACTGCATCAGATTGTTTAAGCAAAGCAATTTAACAGTTAACTATGAAATTGTTGTTTATTATCATAAAGATTTAAAACTCCATTTAAATTCATTTCATGCAGCCAGTCAAGGTGGAAGAAAAGAAATCCAACACTGCTGTTGAGCCATTGCTTCGTGACAACCCAAGAAGATTTGTTGTCTTGCCAATCCAGTACCATGACATCTGGAAGATGTACAAAAAGGCAGAGGCATCATTCTGGACAGCTGAAGAGGTGGATTTGTCGAAGGATCTAACACATTGGGAGGCACTCAAGGATGAAGAGCGTCATTTCATCTCGCACGTCTTGGCTTTCTTTGCTGCTAGTGATGGTATTGTCAATGAGAATCTGGTAAGTTGCAACTAATACAAAAGGTCGTTAAATAAGTGTTGTACAAACATGTTTGAATTTTTTATAGTATAAAAATTAAATTTGTATCAATTAGAAAAAAAGGTTGCCAGTGTAGCTTGCGTTTTAATATTGGTTTAAATTAGTTTTGCAGAACTGAAATATATTTACATAATTCTTTCAGGTTGAGCGATTCAGTAAAGAAGTGCAGGTGACAGAAGCCCGTTGTTTCTATGGATTCCAGATTGCCATGGAGAATATCCATTCTGAAATGTACAGTCTTCTTATTGATACTTACATCAAGGACCCCACAGAAAGGTTTGTACTGCTTTGTGCTTTCTGTATGTTCACCAGTCTGATTTGCATTTATTGTGACAATGGATGTGTTAGAAAAAATAACATCTGGTGTAAATTAGCTTGGTTGTTAGCACGTCCATCACCCAGGGGTTGCGAGTTCAAATCCCTGTCTAACAATCTCCGTGATGGGTGATATACGGTGTTGTGTTCATTGGCATTTATCTCTCGCCACTGTCCAAGTGGGAAAGTTATCCTTTTAGGTTTACTGATACTCATCCCTTGATGGCATAAATATTCTGCTAAATTTTGAATAGGTTTAACAGTTCCAATTTAATATGCAATAAAAAAAGCTTATGCTATATGCACTCCGAAAGAAAATCATTTTGTGCAACTTATTATGTATCTAATACATGTATGACCATCGTGCACATGTACCAAGTATCTAGGATTCTTATTAAACTATTTTATTTTTCAGAGATCATTTATTTAATGCCATAGAAACCATGCCATGTGTCAAGGAAAAGGCTGACTGGGCCATCACATGGATTAATGACGAGAGTTCTACATATGGGGAAAGAGTGGTGGCCTTTGCTGCAGTGGAGGGCATTTTCTTTTCTGGTTCCTTTGCATCAATCTTCTGGTTGAAGAAGCGTGGCGTGATGCCAGGTCTTACCTTTAGCAATGAACTGATCAGTAGAGATGAGGTAATATTTCGCATAGTGGGGCAAAGATTGAAAGTGTTTCAACTTTATTGGGAAAGTGGTGTTATTGTAATTATCATTACTTGCTTCTTGGGTACGTTTTTTAGACAAGTTGAATTTTGGTAACCACTACCCTTTCATGAATGTGATTGTACATTACCATTAAGAGGACTTACAAACCTTTTGATACTAAAATAATAAGCAACACATTTTCAAGCACTGCGTAAGACACTAATTGAAATGTATTTCACAAGTCAAACTTGTATTAATCAGTTATATGCAAAGAAATAAAAATGCAAACTTGATTGTTAAATCATATGCGATTGCTTTGACACTAGAACTTTTAAAATCCTGACTATTCATTTAAATAGAAAAATCTGAAAAGTTTACTGTGCTCCATGCAACCACTATTTTTTACTGAAAGTGTCGGGTCTGAGAACTACAACAAACAATTGAAGATCGTTGAATGTAGTTTGAATTCTAAAGCTTTAATAGTGTTTTAATTATAAATTAATCTTGCTTTTTTCAGGGTCTTCATTGCGACTTCGCATGTCTTATGTTCAGTCATCTGGTCAACAAACCTTCACAGGACCGTGTATACAAGATAATTGATGAGGCGGTGAAAATAGAGCAAAACTTCCTCACAGAAGCCCTTCCATGTCGATTGATTGGAATGAATGGTGATCTTATGAAGCAATACATAGAGTTTGTGGCAGACAGATTATTGCTTGAACTGAAGTGTGAAAAGGTAGAATTTTTATTTGATATGCTAATAATTTTCATTAAAATTTAATACTTGAAGTTTCAATGATTTTTGGGTTTCAATATTTCAATTTTTTTACAGTAATAGAAAATATATACATTAATAAATAATTTATATTATAGGAACAAACAGAAATGATAGTACTTGTATGATCTTTCATATACATGTATAGTATTACTTTAATGACTATATTAAAGTAATGCTTATCTTAGATACACATATTTCCATTCTAACATATGTTTTTGTATTGTATCTTGTGTACCATCCATATGTTACAGAGATTAAACTTATATTTTATTTGTTGGCAGCTTTACAACAAAGAAAATCCATTTGACTTCATGGAGCACATATCTCTGGAGGGCAAGACCAACTTCTTTGAGAAACGAGTGGGAGAGTACCAGAAGATGGGTGTGATGGCAGGTGGTGGTGGTGACAGTCACGCTTTCACATTGGATGCCGACTTCTAAACTTACCAAGGAACACCTTCCTCCCGGTGTCTAAAAAACGACAAATTCGTGGTAGTGCCATGCAAACTTGCAACTTGAAACACTTTATTATTTAGGAAATGATCTCAGTTGTGGTTTTAGAGAAACTTTCTTGTTGATGAGCGGCCGATCCAAAACCATTGATTTTAGTTTTTTTTAACAAAAGTGCATATTTTATTTAGACTTGTGTTGTGCAATACTGCAAGTTTGAAAGTTTTGTTTTAAAAGTGAAAATCGATTTAGCATTTTTATTCTTTTAGCAAAAAAATTTCATTTGATTTGCCATTTTAACAATCATTGTTTTAAAACGCATTTGATTTTTCAGTTTATGCTGGTTAACTAGAGATTATGGTTTCATTATGACCATTGTGAGTATAATGTGCGGGTATAAATGTTTTATTCGATTTTATTTATTGTCTGCAAGATAGATTACTTGTGTATTTTGTGTCCAATGTATGTTATTACTTTTATACTAATATATTTTTTATGTTCACCTTTGTCTTGATCTTTACTTAATCCTAAAAACAAAAGTTCATAAATTTGCTAGATTATCATCCCTGCCTGTCGCACTGACACTTCTTATTTTCATAATAAAAGGTAATAAAAAAAAAAGAAATCCTCCCCTCTTACTCTAAGGAAAAAATTGATGATAATCTAGCAATAAATAATTACATAAAGGTATTTGCAAAGAAATTTGTTTCCGTTATAAAAAGAAAGGGAACATATTTTGGGAACTGGCAGCAAAAGAATCTGATATTGACAATGATTAAAAATCAACAATCTATTGTAAATTTTGCCATTTAGGACTCTCAACACCTGATAGATGAGTTTATATGGGGTCATTCATTTTCTTTTTTATTGTTTATCAATAGAACCACATGAAATATTTGCACTAAATAAATTTGGTGTGAAACATTGTTCCTTGGTATCAAATTTATCAGCTTTTTTTTCTCAGGGTACAAGGCCTGATGCTTTACAGCCCCACCATGGGTTAATAATGCAATATTGAGAAAAATGCCAGCTAAGTTTGTTCGTATTTTTCGTTGTATAATGTGTTGGTATGCCATTAAACCCTATACTTTCATTCAATTTTTTTTTATAAATGAACCCTTTGAGTTTGCTATCAAGTTTTTTTTAAAAAAAGGACTGTTTGGGTCGATAATGTGCATAAATCTAATTCATTGTCTTGGGCTATGAATTTAGATTTAATATTGACTCGGCCCCAGGGACTTGCCAGTTTAACATAGGAATTTTCATTTAAAAATAGTTTTATGTACTGACCAGTCAGATTTGTTCATATTTGAGTTTGTTCAAGAAAAGGGATAGGATCTATTTTTAAATCTGTTGAGAGGAATTTTTATACATGTATATAAACGGAACAACAGATAAACAACGTACAAATAGCCAAAATCTGCTCTTTAGCATTACTCCAAAACCATTTAAAGACTGGTTAAATTCCGAAACGGTCGTTTTTAGTTTTAATTGAAGTCCAGTTTTACTCATCCAGATGATAGAATCCATGTTTTCTCACTGAGAGACTTAGCAAACAAAGAAAAGATTTTGTTTGCAGAAAACAGGGAGTCAACGAAACTTGTTCAGAAACGTTCAGTTGGTTATATGACCAAGTCACTTCAGAGAGGAACATAGTATGGGAATGCGGTTAAAAATTATATAACTACTTGCAGTTAGATAGTTTTTAAGAACATTCTCCCCTCAATGTATTAATAAACTGGAACCCACCAGCTTATTTATTGCATGTTAGTGACGAATCATTCATATGAAATCAAAAGTAAAATTACTTTTTAAATATCTATTAAACACATCATTCTTGGTGGCCTCTCTGTATTGATTGATCAAGTGATTTGTGAAGTAATAGCTTGCAGATCGTATCGTGTGCATATGCAAAGGAGGATCCTTAGCAAGAGTATAGACCAAACTAGTATTCTTTTCTCATTGTTTTTCAGTGTGTTTAAATATAATGCTTACTAGGTTGAAAACAGCATTAATTGCAGGCATCAATGTATTTTTAAACAAGAAAATATCGTTGGAACCAATGGATGCTCCCCAAGTGAGTATTTGACTCTGTACCATATTCCCTTAGTGCTGATGGCTACTTGGTTGAAAAATACCAAACTGCATAGCAGGAACAATATGTGGCTCTGCACTTCACAGAACTCATTCGCAAATCATTGTACCGGAACAAAATGACAATATGTGCATATCCTAGCTAGTTTTACAAAATTAAAACCAGAGGTTGTAGCAATATAGGGTCATGAAGACAATATGTACATCTCCACTTGGTAATCATGCATCCCAGCAAGTTTCTTAAAATTCCAACTAGAGGTTGTAGAGAAATAGAGCGGAGAAGAATTTGATCACAGACAGAATCAAAGGGCCATAACTCCGTGAAAAATCAACGAACTGCGACACAAATTTCATAAAACTGCAACCTGAGGTAGAGAAATAGTGCAGACAATAATTTGGTCACAGACTCAATGAAAGGGCCATTACTGCGTGAAAATCATCAAACCTGAACACAAAGACAATATACCGATCTCAACTTGGTAGTGATGCATCCTAGCAAGTTTCATAAAATTCCAACATGTGGTTTTAGAGAAATAGTGTGGACAATAATTTGGTCACATATCCAATTAAAGGGCCATAACACTGAAAAATCGTCAAACCGGAACACAAAGATATTATCAGCATGTCCACTTAGTAGTGATGCATCCTAGCAAGTTTCATAAAATTCCAACAATGGGTTGTAGAGAAATAGCCCGGACAAGAAGAAATGCACATTATGATCAAAGTTATTTATTTTCTTGTTTTTTAAAAAATAGTCTCTTAGGGGTCTTCATGAATGGTTTTTGCAAAACACATTTAATGCAATCATTTTTGTTATTAATAGTGTGCATTTCAGAAGTTAAATAAGACTAAGATATTTTAATGAAACTTTATAATACATCAGGCCATAACATTAATTTTTTAATTTTTTCAGTTGCAGAAATTGTGAGAGTCTGAGTGTTGATGTAATACACTGTATATGTAGACCTAGTACTGTAATACCCTTCGTATTAGGTTTCATTTCAATATTATTTCTATTGACCTGGAAACAAATATCCAAAATTACAGAAGATGCAGTTTCCAGACCATAATTCAAACTGTAAAAGTAGCTTCATGAAACTTTACAAATGTTGGCTTATTCAATAGAGGAAGAGGGATTGATTAAAAATTAAAAAGCAATATTAAATTAAACTTTTATACCAGTCCTATATTCATTCAGATGGTTGAACTACTGGGATAGTTTCTAACATTCAGGGCATTATATTCACAGTTGGTGGAATGTTGCCATACTTTCATACTATGGATAAATCGATCAATTACTTCAGTTGAATTCCAATGCAACTTGTAAATGTGAATGTTCTTATTTAAAAGCAGGGCCCGATTGGCGTGTCCAAGTGTCAATCCAACGACCTTAAATTCGAATACCTGCTTGGACACAATTTCTGTGATGTATGACATACGACATTGCGTCTCATTATCATTCGTCTCTCACCACTGATTCAAGTGAGAAAGTTATCAGTTACTTGTGGAAATGGGTGGTGCTCGAGTTCTAGTTAACCTTCCTGGAAACAGTAGTTGGGTAAGTTGATTGTCCGTTAGCCCTCGATGGCAAAAATAATCAATCCATTCTATTTAAAGTAAATCAAATGAAATTGCATCGTAAACCATTCACATCTGGTTTGGAGGGACATCACATTTGAGCAAAACAGCAAAGCACGCCACATCTCTCTTAACACAATTGGTTGCAAAGTGGAGGAGAACTAACTTATGTTATTTTGTACAGAAGCAAACAACAGTTATACTGTATGCATATTACATAAGAGCGATGATTAAATCCCCATCACCGTTTTTTTAGTTCAATTTGTTTTATGAAATTAAAAAGGGTAGGACTGCATGAAATTTTTGGGCAGGCTGGGGTGAGTATCTAGCAATTTATTTATTATGGCCTTAGTTAAGCTCATTTTATGTGTATTTAATCATTTGGAAATGCATAAGAATTGTATTGCATCTTAAATGAACAATATATTGTCATAAGTACGGTTTTGCTTTGAGTGGTAGGGGAAAGTTGCTACTATTTATATTCATTGAGGTCAATGGTTGCAAATATTTTTCAAAGGGAATGCCTGTATTTGTCTCGATCAACTGCTGTGTTTTTCAAGTCAATAGCCATTCCCAAGATAGAATTGTTTTATTATTGACCTCCGGGGAAGATAAATAACAAATATATAAAAAGTCTGCAAAACTACATGTAACATAATATTACTTTCGTTTTACATAAAGCATTAAAGTTTGAAAAGGAACTATTTTATACCTAAAATGTTCTGTGTAGCAGATAATGGAATCAAATAGTGAAAATTGATAGTTATGCGTGATTATTTTCTAGCCAAACAAAACCATTCATTTGTAAGTTATGTACATGTATATTTAATAAGTTATTTCTACATAAACAGTTCAGTAGTACACATATTCAAGATAGAAATATCTATATAATGTCAATTTTAAATACATGTCTATGCTAAAAAATTGACATTCAGACATCTCATGATAGTTCTGTAACAGTGACCGCTCATAGATAACTTTATCATCCATGCGGTACAGAATTTGGCAAATAACAAGATGTTCATTCCAACTTTTGAGACATTTTTGTTTATTAATGTGGGGAAATAAACCCATCTATGTTGATTATACAGATTGAATTGTTAAAACAACTTTGACTCCTCAAAAAAAGTCACCAGTGTTGACTGCATTTGAAAACAGACCGGGGATCAAAAAAGCTCACCGGAGGCCATTGAGTCGAGTGAACAGTTTGTTGTTTCACTACTATTCTAGATGGCCATTGGAATAATTGATTATAATTACTTAACAAGCATCAAAAAATTGGTATCAAAATTTGGTATTAAACAATGAAGACAAAACTTTTCAAATCAACATGTTTATTGATATTAAATATACAGTTTAACAAAAAAAAAGACAATCAGTGCTTTAATATAACTAATAATTGAATATCATGTCTCTAATAAATGCACGCATGTAATAATATATTGTGTAATTGTACACCTACTGTGCAAACTCAAAAATAATGTTGGATGAAAATGTAGAGGCCATTTTGTCATTATCAAAACTGACTTAACAGCCTTATAAAATGCATATCCTTTCTCTCACATAGCAAGGTGTAAGAAATGTACAACTTTGCCTCTCACATCTGGACACATGATAAAAATGTACAAATGTACGGTACGGCTTCTTATATATTCAATACAAGTTCTTCACAATAACAACAAATTCGTCAAAAGGATAACGAATTTGAAACCAGTTTCAAATTCATAACAATAAAAGTACATTTGTTAGAAATCCACAGGGTTTCTTCTCACACACTTGTGTAAAAAAGCACTACATGTCTAGTCCTGTTGGTTTGTATACTACTGTAGGAACTTCATACACCTTATAAAGAGTATTACTTCATGACATTTGATTGAGATCAAATAAAATACATCTGTCCACTGAGCACCATTTGTAACCTCAACTTGTATGTGTATTTTTGATAATTAGATTTTGGTTAAAACTAAATTTAAAGCTCAGGACTGAATCCTAAATTTGAATAAATTTGGTTGTGTACCATAGCAATAATGTTGTTCTCCATGCAAAATATGAAAGCTAAAGCAAAAAGTAGTTCATGAGAAGATTTTTTAAGTTTTTCTTTTATTAAGTTCATCACCCTGGACCAGGCCAACTCGGATACTAGTCATATTTTGGAGACACTTGTTTCAAGCCAAAAAATCAAGCTGCAGTACATGGGAGAATATTAATCTTGTCCCCAAGGGTCACGATTTAAAGAAAATTGGAACACAGACCATGGGTCTGTACATGTAAGTCTGAGCATTTGTAGTTTCAGAGAGAAGGTGTTTGTAAAGAGCTAACAAAGAACCATGGGCAACTGCTGTTAAAAAACAAGAGGGCCTGAGGACGCTCTACATTCTCTACATAGACTTGTAGTTGCCATAGCACTTTTTGTAATTTGCCTATGCAATAGAAACATCCGGGCGGGGTCATTTTTATTTCTAGGGACACCATTTAAACAAATCTAACAAAATTATAGTTGGTCATCTTTACTACATCAACATTTTGAAAATCTGTTGGGCCATTCAAGAGAAGAAGATTTTTTAAGGTTTGGACTATTTTTAGTAATGGCGGCCATCTTGAATTTCAGATTGTAAAAAAAAAAATCTTCAGTATAGTCTCTTATGCAATCCATGTGAAGTTTCAATTTAATTGGTCTAGTGGTTTCAGAAAGATGAAAGAAAAAGAGAATTTTCTGTTTTCCCATTGTATCCCTACGTAAAATTCTAAGTCCCCTGACAGGGCCCCTATAATTTTAGCCCCTAAATTCTTATCTGCAATCAAACCCTACACATAAGGATAATTTATGCCAAATATGAACAAATCTGACATACCAGTTCTTAAGAAAACGATTTTAGTAATTCCCAATTTTTACCTTTTTGGGACCCCTCCTGACCCCTTAAGACAGTGGAACACAGTCATTTTTACAAATCTGAACCTCCTTCACCAAACAATGCTTCTGTAAAGATATAGCCAAATTTATTTCCATTTTAAAAAAAAAAACAAGAAAATATTGGTGGTAGCTGATGGATGCTCCCAAAGTGAGTGTTTGCCTCTGGGCTACTTGGTTGAAGAATACCAAACTGTATAGCAGGAACAATATGTGGCTCTGCACTTCACAGAACTAATTCACAAATCATTTAACTGGAACAAAATGACAATATGCACTGATCCTAGCTAGTTTTACAGAATTAAAACCAGAGGTTGTAGGGAAATAGCACCATGACGACAATATGCACATCTCCACTTGGTAATGTTGCATCGTAGCAAGTTTCATAAAATTCCAACCACAGGTTGTAGAGAAATAGAGCGGGAAAGAGTTTGGTCACAGACTGAATCAAAGGGCCATAACTCCGTGAAAAATCATCGAACCGAAACACAAACATAGCAAGTTTCATAAAATTCCAAAGTGAGGTTGAAGAGAAAAAGCGCGGACAATTATTTGGTCACAGACTCGATGAAATGGCAATAACTCCATGAAGTTCATCGAATTGAAACACAGACAATATGCTCATCTGCACTTGGTAGTGATGCATCGTAGCAAGTTTCATAAAATTCCAATCATAGGTTGTAGAGAAATAGCCTGGACAAGAATTTGGTCACAGACAAAATCAAAGGGCCATAACTCCGTGAAAAATCATCGAACCAGACCACAAAGACAAAATGCGCATCTGCACTTAGCAAGTTTCATAAAATTCCAACTATTGGTTGTAGAGAAATGGCACAGACAAGAAATTGGGGACAGGAGCACAGACGAAGCCCGACTATACGCTTCCCCCTTTGGGGGAGCATAAAAAAAAAAAAATTATAATGACATGTGTTCCCTAATTGAACCTTCGGGGCAGGGTCATTTTTAACCCTAGGGACACCATTTGAACAAATCTAACAGAACTCTAGTTGGTCATCATTTCTACATAAACATTTTGAAAATCTTTTCATGAGAAGATTTATTAAGTTTTGGTCTATTTTTAGTAACAGTGGCCATCTTGAATTTCAGATCGAAAACACAATTTCTTCTATATAGTCTCCTATGCATTAGAAACATCCATGTGAAGTTTAAGTTTAATTGGCCTAGTGGTTTCAGAGAAAGTGCTGCTAACAGACGACAGACGACGGACAATGCGCCATCGCATAAGCACTTCTGGTCTTTGGCCAGCAGAGCTAAAAACTCACTTTAAACCATTGGCTTTCATTGTTAATAATTGTAAAATGATTACAAAACAGAAATCATATCAATGTTAATTACATTTAGAAATATGAAAACAACACACATTTTAAAGGGGACTTACTTTGAAATGAAAAAGTGATACCAATGCAAGAGGTATTAAATTATTTGGTTACATCTCAAGTAAATGACCAATAACATTAACAAACAATAATTACTGTGGGATATGGACACATTCCCTCGTTCTAAATGTTATGTTTTCATATCTCTTCCCGTGTTGCATTTTCATATCTCTTGAGTGTACTCATCGTCACATTAATATGTAAACTTGTAAACCTTTAACTGACAGATGCCACTAAATGATAACACGTGGTACAATGTTTATGTTTTTACATATATTATAGCACTGTTAAATTCAATCAATACATATATATGACCCAGTGATATTGCGTTCAAAGCAATAAATATTTATCAGTATGTATAACATTACCAATACCAGACTACTTAAAGGCACTGTACATATAAGCTTCATATATGTATGAGATAGAAGAAAAAGAAGAAGAGAGAGGGGGTGTTGATAGAAGGAAAGAGAGAGAAATGAGAGTGTTGAGAGAGGGAGGGAGAGAGATGAGAGAGTGTTCAGGTAGAGATGAGAGTCTGTTCAGGGTCGATATCATTTGGCTCTCAGTCAGTAGATATTTTGTATGATAATGGAATGGTCCAAAACAAGAATGAATATCACATCACTAAGTTGTGGGTTAAATACACATCCAATCTTCACCGAAATGATAATTACAGGTATCAATGTGAATCTTTTCTAATAATTGATGAACTCTCGACTGTAATTAGAAATATCACTGTATGTTGTATTTTATAAATTATTTTACCAGTAGTGCTAAAAACAATGATTGTAATGAATAAAATATTGGTAAATGAACAAGATGATAATTTTCAATGTTAAGCTGCATAACCAGTATCAGAAGATATTTCATTTATAAAGAAAAAAAACAAACTTATTTATGAATGACAAACATTTTAGTGAACTCTCATGGTCTTCAATGTATAATGGCCGATACCTCTCCTAAACATGATTACATGTTTTAAATCTATATTTACTCTTCAGTAATTTTAATATGCAAATTAACTGCTTTGCTAACTAAAATCAACATAAAATTTCCAACTCAATCGCATATACTCTGCTAATTCCGCCATCCTTCAGTATTAAAAAAGGGTTGCTAGATATACGCATAGATATGAAGGCATGGATCCTTTAATGGAGCACTGTTGGAAAAAATAGTGTTGCTGGGAAAAATAACAATAAAAATATAATTCTTGTCACAGGACTCAAGCCTGGTTCACAAAGTCATAATCAGCCATAATATATAAATCTAAATTTAAACTTAACCCCTTACTCAGGTTAATCAATGATGCCCAGAAATTTCCATACATTATCAGACCCATAACAGAGATCGTTTACGTTTTCCATGGACCAGGTCTAATTCAAACATCGGGGATAATAGTTTAAATACATGTTTTTGATGATAAATGTTATTTTGAGAGATATGAACTTTACTGGTTATGCCTTTTTAATTTCGATTGAACATTAAATAATCTGACACATATTGACATTAGTTTTCAAGACAATGCAATTAAATGAAATATTTCAAAGCAATTAATAAAACTGAAATAAAGCACATTTACATATTATCACAACAAAACAACAAAATAGTAAGCTGCAAAGAATTGCAGTGTCTGTTCGTTTATAGCTGACTTCCTCTCAGAACCATAATTTTTTCATACATGGAGGGATCATAAAATAAATATATGTTTCGATTTTTGAATATATATACTGAGACATCAACCTGTTTTAATATATTAAACAAAAGAGCCAAGATTGCTCACCTGTGGCATAGAAATAAAAGTGATGTTTAATAATTCAATGTACATCACTCAAACATTATGATACATTAGGCCTTTTCAAAATGTTAACCAGAGTGGTAATTAGGTTACTCCAGTCAAGAAATTATATACAGAAGGAAAGGCAACTGATTGAGATTTTGTGAACGTTTGTGTATTCACGCAAAATCTTGCAGTATTTTGTTTTCAATTATCTTAACTCCCATTCATCTCAGGAAAATAAATAAAAATTCTTACACTGCAGAATGAAATTCTCGTAAAAACAATACCATTCTCAGAAATTTATAAACATAGAGTGCACACAGTTCAAATAAACAACTGTTGATGATTCAAAGGTCACAACTACGACTTGATTATCTGATTTGGTCAGTTCAAGAATTTATGCAAGACATTATATACTACTTTGTAAGTCTGGGCAGGATTCAATGAGATTTGCCAGTTCTAGAGTGCACACAAGGTCAAATAATGCAATTTTTAAACATTTAAGGGCACCAACTCTAACTATAATGTAAGTTTGGTGAGGATCAGCTCAAAACTGAGTGTGCTTGAGAGTATGCAAGTTCATAAACACATTTTTTTTTCAATTCAAAGACCATATTTCTGACATAAAAACATTGTTATCTGATTAAGTCCAAGAAGGTTATATAACTATTATGTAATTTTGTCCAATGAAATATACATATGATTCAATGTACACATTAAAAATTTACAAACAGACAGACATGGAGCAGTCAGAATAGCTCACCTTGAGCTTTGCCCATGTCAGCTAAAAAATATGGAATGGATGTGGAGACGAGAACTGTCAACTATCAAAATGATATTGACTTATCCAAATACATTTAACAAAAATAAAACAAAAACTAATGACTAGGCCATTATAAATTAATTGCTAGATTATCATCCAATTTTTTCTTAAAAACGGGGAGAGCGGGATGATTTTTTTAATTTATTTTTTTATTTCTTTAAATTTTGGATGATTTTTTTTATGAAAATAAAAAGGGTCGGGGTGGCATGAAAATTAGGGGGCAGGCGGGGATGATAATCTAGCAATTAAATTATCATGGCCTTATCATACATGTACTTATATAAACAAGAGGGTCATGACAGCACTATATAGCTCACCTTTGGCACAGGAGACTACCAATTAAAGTGATTACTGATAATTAAAAAGATATTCAACATTTATAATTAAATTTTTAAAATGTTGTCCAGGATATTTTGGTATTATGTAACTACTTTGTAACTTTGGTTAAGATCCAGTATATATTAATGCAGGTTTCAGAGTGCAAAGTCAAATAATGTGATGTCTTTTATTATCAGCCCTGGACAGCACACAAGGTCAAATAAATATTTTTGATGGTTCATGGGTGGTTACTCCAACATGATTGATTATTCAGTTTGGCCATTTCAAGAATTTGTCCAATAAATTATTGTTGTATAATTACTGTGTAAGTATGGCGAGGATTTAATGAAAATTGGGAGTGTTATTTAACTACTGTGTAGGTTTGGTGAAGTTCAAATTAAAAATGCAGGTGCTAGAGTGCACACAACTAATTGTTTATTGACGGACACAGGGCATTCAGAAAAGATCAGGTGAGCTAAAAAACAATGGAAAACAAAAATGTATTATTTGCAACAGAACACTTGTCAAACTATTGGAATATGCAATCCAATTTCATTAAGTCTCACTACTGTAGGAAGTAATATTTTGCAAAAATGGAAGTACATGTATTAGACTTTCAAATTGAAACAATAAATCTGGTTACCTTAAAATGTACTGGAATGACTACTAAGTACAAGTTTAATAAATAATAGCTACATAAACTTAAAGGACTACTGCATAACATTTATTCCATATAACCGTGGATCATCAATATTCAATCTTCCATCACTGTATCCTTAAAAAGGGCAATTCAACAAACTGTAAATTACACTTAAAGGAATATGCTATTCCTGTAGTAAACCCCCCACGACGCATACCAGAGGCGCTTAAAACACGACTCAAAGACAAACTTAAAAGAATGGAAGATTCTCATATCATTAGCAAGGTGACAGAACCTACCGATTGGGTTAATTCCCTGGTTATAGTTGAAAAACCTAAAACAGGTAAACTGAGAGTATGCCTTGATCCAAAAGCGCTGAATGATTCAATCCGTAGACCACATTACCCAATGCCAACTATCGATGATGTTGTTGCAAAATTGACAGACGCAAAGTATTTTAGTATACTTTACTGCACGCATGGTTATTGGAGTGTGCAGTTAGACGACGAATCGTCATATATCACGACATTTAGTACGTCTTTTGGGCGGTACCGTTTTTTAAGACTACCATTTGGTATTAAGAGCAGTCAAGATATATTCCAATCAAAAATTGACGAAATATTTGAGGGACTTACTGGAGTCACATGCATTGTTGATGATCTACTTGTATATGGACGCTCTAAGGAAGAGCATGACGAAAACCTACTCAACGTAATTACAAAGGTGTACGTTTCAATTTTGAAAAATGTGTCATCGGTGTGACTGAAGTCCCCTTCTTTGGTCACATTGTTACGTCATCGGGCCTTAAGCCAGACCCAAACAAAATTGAGGCTATTGTAAAATTAAAGGCCCCTGACAACCGAGCAAAGTTAGAGACCTTATTAGGAATAGTAAACTACCTGTCAAAATTTGCTTCTAAATTGGCTGAAACCACAAGTCCTCTGCGAACTCTACTAAAAAAGGATGTTGACTTTCTATGGGATCATCCTCAAAATGACGCTTTCGAAAAGTTAAAACAAGTGATCACTGAGAGTCCTGTTTTGGCTTATTTTGACCCAAAAGTGCCCCTTACTTTAGAATGCGATGCTTCCAAATATGGAATTGGAGCAAGTATAATGCAAAACGGTCGCCCAATAGCGAGAAAGAATTTTTAGCCATTTTGTTTGGTTGTAAGCGTTTTCACAAACCACTGTCAGCTATCATGAAAAAGCCACTTGCTGCAGCACCACCCCGTCTCCAAAGAATGATGCTTCAAATTCAAAAATATGATATTGAAGTGCGACATGTCAGTGCAATAGATATTCCTGTCAGTGATTGCTTATCTAGACAGTCGCTTGACAACACTTATCCAAATTTGATAGATGGTTTGGATTTGCATGTGCATACCGTTTTGCAAACTTTGTGCATAACAGAATGTCGACTTGACATGATACGAAACGCTATAAAACAAGATGGACAGATGCAAACTTGATAGATGGTTTGGATTTGCATGTGCATACCGTTTTGCAAACTTTGTGCATAACAGAACGTCGACTTGACATGATACGAAACGCTATAAAACAAGATGGACAGATGCAAACTTTGAAACAGACTATACTTGATGGCTGGTCAAGTTCTTGTACAGAGTGTAATAAATCTGTATTGGAATTCTGGAATCACAGAGATGAGCTGTCTGTAGAGAATGATCTTATCTTCAGAGGTCATAAACTTGTTATACCCAGGTCACTCAGACAGGAAATGATAGCATCTGTTCAATATGGTCATATGGGCGTTGAAAAAAAGCTACAGCGAGCGAGAGATGTAATATTTGGCCAGGGATGGCTAAAGACATTACTGACCACATGTAAAATTGCGATATTTGCTTAACACACAGGAACTCAAACACCAAAGAGCCACTAATTCCCCATGACGTCCCCCATAGGCCATACGAAAAAATAGCCACTGATTTGTTTACATTCGACGACAAAAACTACTTAGTAACTGTAGACTTTTACAGCAGATTTTTCGAGGTAGACTTACTTCCTGACACGAAAAGTTCTACTGTCATTAGAAAGATAAAAGTGCATTTTGCAAGGAATGGAATAGCTGACACCTGCATTAGTGACAATGGTCCGCAATTTTCATCAGAATCGTTTTGTAAATTTTCTGAAGATTGGGGTTTCAAACATACAACCTCAAGCCCTTTGCATCCAATGTCCAATGGACTGGCTGAAAACGTATTTTCCGAAAAGCTAAAGATAGTGGAAATGATCCATATCTAGCTATCTTGGAATACAAGAACACCCCTCTTGAAAACGGCTATTCCCCAGCACAGTTACTCATGGGCAGGAAAACCAGATCGATTATGCCAGTGACTGAAAGTCAACTGCAACCAATGATTGTTAATACGCAAACTATGCGTACAAAAATAAACAACTCCAAACAAAAGCAAAAGACTTATTATGACAGAGTATCGAAATCTTTACCACCCCTTAAAATCAATGATTATGTTAGGGTTCAAATGGGCAAAGTATGGAAACCGGCTAAAGTCGTACAGTTGCATAATGATAGGTCATTTTCAGTGCAACCCAAAGACGGAGGTGTCTGTCGCCGTAACAGAAAATTCCTTCACAAAACAAAGAAAAATTTGGCGCAGATAACCCAGTTTGCACCAAATATGCTTCAAGAAAACTTCCAGGGTAAAACGATCAATCTGTCCGACCAGTCAATTAACAGTATGGAACCTCATCCGCCTCATACTGACCAACATTCCACTCAGTCTCATAATCTAGAATCAAGGTCAACACGATCTGGTAGAGAGGTGAAACCAAATCATTGGTATAGCGGTGAGAAATGGACAAAATGATAAAATAAGTGCATGCTATTATCAAATGAACTGATACGAACTGGTATCTGAAGTGAATCAGCAACAGTGAACAATTAAAGATCTAGATCAGATACATAGTGTTCTATATAAATATATGTGTATGCTAATTGTCAGGATTGGATAATTCTTTTATTTTAAACCATGATATAGTTTAACCAGTTAATAAAATTATTAAGTTGCATGATTAACAAAAATTATTTCATAAGGAGGGAGATGTAGCATTATTGAAATAAACTATAGTTATGCATGCGCAAGAGATCATGAGTCTGCTAGAGAGAGACTCCACTCCTAGAATAAACACCTCAGAGTTAACACATTTGTGTTCTTCACTTTATTGTGCTTCCAATACAAAATCATAAATACTACAGCACTAATATATTGCTTGATGTCATTTGGTCTCTTTCTAAGATGCAACAATTATATTACGCGCAAACCTATATCGTTGGCAAATCTTCACAAACCTGTATCAATGGCAGATCTACTCTTTACAAAAAAACGGCATCTTAACTTAAGTCCAGGATCCATCCTTGTTAACGGATCAAATTGAAATCAAAATCAAATCATGTGACGCACTCAATATGTCACAAAATATGTTGCACATTTAAGTCTAACCTAGGCGCGTAGCCCAAGTTAGGAAACCCTTTTTTAATATACTGAAAGGATTAAGAAATGCAGGGTAAGCATTTGAGGTGATTTAATATTATGTATTTGAATGTTATATACAATATATCAACAAATTACCAAAATTTTGTTAGATTTTGACAGATAATTCATGAGTAATTGAAGCGCATTTGATGGTAGCCCCTAGTATCGCAAAGTGAAAACGTCAGTATCTCGTATGCCCCCCTCGGGCATCTGTTACAGCCCTGATTCCCTCGTGCATGGAGTTCATCAGTGCATTTATCCTTCTCATGGGGATATTGTTCCACTCTTCCAAAAAGGTCAGTCGGCAACCCTTCCGGTGCCTCTCAGCCGACCGACAAGAGGTTGGAAACATTCACACTGAACTGCATAGCAACCTGTTGTTGCTTTTGACCTTGCATTAGCAATGCAATAGCCTGACCCCTCTGAACTTCCGTCAGCTATACCATGATTGCAAGAGATTCATATTGACTGTAAATAGCGAAAAGCGATGTGTGTACCTCAAGAGTATCATGTGGTATGACAAGCTGTGTTGACGAACTTATCATCATTATTCTGCACATGTTTTTTTCTTTTTATCACTTTCTCTATGTGGCACGGTACATTACGCGGTTGAGTAACTTTAGATACAGGCTTGAGTGTACAGTGACCAAGATACATGTCTAACTGGTTTTCATAATTTGAGACCAAGCAGTTAAACAATTGTTGCATATTTTGTTACCCTGCGTTTCTCTATCCTTTCAGTAAATATTATTTAAGCATGTTTAAATATAAATACATTTGGCAATACTTGGTCAGTGAGTATATATAGGCATGATATACAATGTATATTAAAAAATATGTTTTAGCCACTTTTAAAATGTTGGAAAATTCTGATAAATTCCCTTCAAACAATATAGATATCCTTTTTATAAATGTTTGAAATAATATTTTACACACAAAACAATTACAAGGTTGTCAAATACATCAGTACTTAGATTGCTTCAGAAATGGAGGTCCAAGGGCTTAACAAATTTTGGCCCAGATTTAGATTCATGTATATATACATTGTATGTAATAAAGCGTTTTTAATTAAGTAAACATGCTAAAAATAGGACCATAGAACTAGGATGTCCCTGCTATATGTTAGTAAACTTTAACAAAAAACAACTTGAAAAAAGGCCATAACCCCTGTAAAATTTGACTGACAATAACTTATATGACCTTACTCTGTATTTCATAATTTAAAGCATACAGCTATGGACCAAATATTAAACAAATACATAGACTGTTTTCAGAATTATTGATCATAAATTATTATTTTACTGAAAATTAAGTTGAAAAGGGACTACAACTCCTGTAAAATTTGATGGTGACAAATAATGAACTTGGCCTGTTTACAGCTACATACGAAATATTACTTAGACATAGACTCTTTTATAAGTTTTTGGTTATTGATTGGAAATCAATTTGACCTCTGACAGACAAAAGAACAGACATACTAACAAATGTATATTTAAGTGGCTTCTGTATGCTAAATTTTAGCCACAGAAAAGATATTTTAGCCACATAAAAACATTTTTTTGTAGTCACATAA
The DNA here is from genome assembly GCA_029582155.1 of Panopea generosa. Classification (NCBI taxonomy): domain Eukaryota; kingdom Metazoa; phylum Mollusca; class Bivalvia; order Adapedonta; family Hiatellidae; genus Panopea; species Panopea generosa. The sequence continues at coordinate 4,453,178 of CM055901.1, forward strand.
TTTTTTCCAACTCTAACTCTGAACTATCATTAAATATCCATTTGTGTGTGCGGCTGACAGGAGTAACATTTAACGCCCCTTTCATCATTCTTTGAAAGGCAAGGTCATTCAAATCTTGCAAATCATATTTTGTTGGTAAGATATTATGCATATGATATAAAATATATAAACATCAAAGTACATTGTGTTTGTTCCAATATCTGTCTACCACAAACATTGATTATGTCGTCCAATATGTAGGTAAGTTTTCATCCCTGTGAGACACAATTTCCATGGTGACTGTGAACTCGTCAATCCTCCAATTATTATGATGTGTTTTTTTTATCAAGGACTGATGCACTATATAAAGCACTCAATTTAGAAGTACCAATATCAGAAACTTCTATACTCTATGGACAATGGCTTATGTTCTCCGAAAAGACACAATTAGATTATGCCTAAATGAGTCACCAAATTGAAATGCTAGACTAGATGTGATTAGTTGTATCATGTCATGTGACATTGTCAGGTCGGCGGCCCTTCGGTGTCATACTCCTCACAACATTTACACACTTTGCACTTACAACAAAGTATACATGGTGCTGCGAGAAGCAAGAATGGAGACGACACAAGTAACAAGATGCCAATACCAGCAAATATACCAATAACCTGAAATATAAGATCAATACAGTCAATGGTGATACTCCATCTTTTCTTTAAATTTAATGGAATGTCTCAGAAATGAGTTTTAAATTATAGACATTTTGTCTTGCTTTACTTATATAGCCAAATCTGTCTTAAGCAGCCACCCAAGAGAAAGAACAAAATTGGGAAATCCCTTTTCAGTATATTATTATTTTGGCATGTTAAAACAGACATCCTTTGACAATATGAGGTCAGTGAATATATACAGACATGACATACATATATGATACTGGGAAATTTTTTTTTATGCCAATCTAAAAGTTTTGAACAATCCTGATAAATTCTCTTTAAGTACAATGTACATTGTATAGTACAATCAGAAATAATATTTTCATAAATAATATCTTGAAGAGAACAACACTATTTTAAACTTCATTCTAAAGCAAAATTTCTTCTTTGATAATTGTCACAAAAAAAAACGTTTATTTAAAACTTTTAGTGCATGTCGTGCTTATAGCACAATGTTCATGTACCGATTCACTAATCAGAACATGGAACTTTTTCATCAAACAAGGTCCATATACTAATTCAATAATTAAAACTTAGAACTTAAACATTTAACAGTTGTGACTTTAACCTTTACTTCATATAGACGCCTTTGGACACCTCTAATATAGATGCCTTTGGACACCTCTAATATAGACACCTTTGGACACCTCTAATACAGAAGGCTTTTGAATTATTGGGTGAATTATGTTTATATTAACTGACAGAGTGGAAAACAGTGCAGAAAATGTTCAGATTGCTCATAACGAGCAATCTGAACTCTTCCTGCACTGTTTTCAAAGGCCTTCTGCAATTGGTGTGGGAAAAACGTGTATCAATCGAGTAAAGGGTTAATTAAGCAAATAAATCTTTAATGGAATAAATAAATTTGTACCAATAGCTACATGAACCACATTTTTTGAAACAATGTAATGTTCTTTTATTGAAATTCACGGTTATAACTAGATTTCACAAGAGTCTGTGATATGTTCTAACAACTGGTTTAACCCTCTACTCCATAGATACGCGTTTTACGGCACCAATCACAGAAGGCCTTTGAAAACAGTGCAGGAAGAGTTCAGATTGCTCGTAATGAGCAATCTGAACTCTTCCTGCACTGTTTTCTACTCTGTCAGTTAATATAAACATAATTCACCCATTGCCGATAAATGGTGAATTAATGCTTTCAATATTAGAGGTGTCCAAAGGCGTCTGTAAGAAGAAAAGGGTTAACAGTGAACATTTTGTTGTCTCTTTTTTCATTAAATATGTCAATTTGATGTCATGGAAATATTGATTGAAGTATGACTGTGTTAATATGATGTCATTTTCAAATAAAGCAATGTCGCTCAATACAAAAAAACATACCCACTAAACAAAAAATACAGATTTCGTAGAACAGCACTGCCAAGTTTGGTTTAATTTGGTTTAGTGGTTTTGGTAAAGAAGATTTTTAAATAGTCATTCTTGAAAGTGTTTACTTGTCAAAAGTAACTGCCTTAAATTAAATTTAATGTGTCATGAAAACCAAAAAAATACGTAAAAAAGGTCAACTGATAAGTAACTAAGGTAATGGGACTTGAAATTAGTCTGTAGAAAGGACCCAGTTCTCCAGATTGGGTCTGTTACACAGCAATGAGATTTTGAGCACGATGATTAGTCAATTGCTTCAGGGAATGTTGAATAACTTTAGAGTTTGGTAAGCATTAAACAGCTATGAATTGATTGACAGGTATAGCATTTCCATTTTTTTCATTGGAGTTGAACAGACCTGATTCGGGAGATATCAGGGACTTAGATAAATTATACTTGAAATTCTCCTTATTTGCTAATGCGGGAAGGAAAATCATTGGAATGGCTTGAGCTGATTAAATTGGATAGTTGTAAACATGATTTCCACAATTTTATTACAAATCATCACAAATCATATTAAATAAATTATTGCCATTATTTGTAATGGCCCGATCACACTGGCCCGAATGCCATTCTGTTTGTTTTCCTAATAGGAATTTGGGTGTTCGGGGAGTGAACGGATCATATTTGGGAAGCATTCAGTGTGTTCTAAGAGCATACTGGCTGTTCGGCTCCATACGGATGCATACGGAACGACATTCAGTAGCTCCAAAAATTTGTTGTGCATGTTCAAAATAATTTTCATCGACCATCCGAATGTGGCATCCATGTGTATTTGGGAAGTCTTCAGGAAGCATTCTAGGAGCATACGGCATGTATGGAAAACGTTGGTGCATTTGGAATGAAAATATTGAGGTGCTGGGTTCCGTATGCTTTCCGAACACCCTCAATGGAACTAGAACCGTGTGTTTGAAAAATTCCTGTTAAACGGGTGGTTCTTAAAGCATTCAGCCAGACGTCAAATAAGCCGAAAACGTTCAGCAAGTGTGTGGAAAGAGTTAAGTCCATTCTAGGTCGATTCGCCGTGTTCTGAAAGCATTCAGGAAGCATACAGAAAGCATTCGGAAAGGAAACCTTTCAAAGTCAACATGCGGGAAGTACTCAGTCTATTCTGAAAGCATTCTGAAACCATACTGAAAACATTTGGAAGCAAACAGAAAGCATCGGTGATACATTGGGGAAAACCCAATTTGAGGGATATTCCGCCAATTTAAAAAATCACACCACTTTCGTATATGGAAAACAAATACGGGCTCATTCGGGCCAGTGTGATTGCCCCATGATACTAAATGTTCTCACCTGTGTTCTATGCCATATAACAGAGGCCCTGGAATGTCCAAGCTTATTTTTACAAGGGCCTTTGTCATAATGCCGTAAAAGAAAATCATCCTGAAACGGAGAAAAAAATTGCAAAAATTAACACCTGCACTATCAAGTCTCATTGTAATTGGCTACAGGCATATTAAAACCCAACAAGAAAAAATCTCACTGGTAAGTGTCACATACCCCTTTAAATGGTCTGTTAAAATAACAATATATTTTATAATAGGTAGGGATTTAAATGTATCAATGAATATCAATCATTATGGACTTACATTTCAGACTATACACAATTTCATATTTTTTTCATTAAAGTGTGACCTTGACATCTGAGGTAAGGATCTGCCTATTTCTACAGGTAAATGCAGGTGACACATCATCATGACCTGTTGATCACTTGTGTCAAGATATTCTAAAATCCCTCCATGTAAGACAAAGTTACAGACCAGGTGTGAATTATTAACTACCGTTTTTAATCATGTATAGAGCACATATTTTTTCCAACTTTTAAGATCTTCAAGAAGGGACCCACACTGTCCTTTCATCCCCTCTAAACTACTTACATCAAGTGAAGTGAGGCAGTACCAGCAGAAGACATGTTTACAGCGTTTACACATCATCTGTGCACACCCATCATTTCTCTCTATAGGAACATGGCACACTGGACATCTCTTTATCTGGGCCTCTTCAGATGGTGCAAAAGGAATTCTGCAAATGTAGGTAAAAAAGTAAATAATGCACCAGTATTGAAATAAGCACAAAATTAAAAATACTGTGTCTTTGTTTCTTGTTTAGCCTCTCTACCGAAGAAAAAACTGCCTATCTATTACTGTTGATTTTTTCTTTTTTGGGGGGCTGAACATGCACAAATCATGGAATCATGATTTTCTTATTTTAGCATTTTATTTCATGTATTGTGTTTTTGTACTCTAGTAAAACATTGTAGAACAAATACTTTATATATATAACATTAGTTCATATTAAAAGGAGAAAATAAATATTCTTTTTGTTATTTAGTGAACCGAACAAAATCTTTCAGTTGTTATTTCCTTAGATTTTTTGACATCCAGTTGAGCAGAACAAAAGACCAAAGTATTTTCTCTTTCACATAAAAATAAACATGTAACACAATCTCAGCAGTTGGATATATTTGATATATGGCTGACTATATGAATAATAAATTTCATTTTTATACTGAAAGTTAGTCTATCTATAGCGTGCATAGCTAGTCTGTTCATGTTAAGGTATGAATAAGTTAAGCTAGTATAATGTCCCCTTTATTTTTCTGTAATTTCTCTTTGGATCATTCTCAATATATTTTTGTCATACATTAAATAGGAGATCTCTTAACTTCAAAGATCTTTTTAAGATTCAATTAAATGTATGTTTCACTTTTTTATTGATTTTTGGTGACATGTGTAAGCAACTATGTATGTTGTGCATGGGCAGTTTTGCATCCATATTTAGGAACATAAGCCAGTGTGCTTAGTGAGATATTTTTATAGAGACTGTAAATGTTTCTGTTATGTTTATATCGAGATTTGCTGTGTTTTTTTACAATCCCAGTATGCACCTCTTCCACAAAAGTTTCCCCTGTCCTCTTATACATCAACTATAATTTTTACTAAAACTTGGCAGTCCTTGGTGTATCTAGGTTCATTCTGCACAGTCAGTTGTTTACAAGTGTGTTGTATGTCAATTTTATTTTCTATGCAAGTGGAAAACGAGCAGTCAGTGCTTGTGTTAGTACGTCTAAACCCAAAAACATTCCTTTTTTATACCATTTTAACTTCGTGAATATAAACTTACCCCATATCTTCCTTCCTACCTGACATGATTACTTCATCACATGACTTTGTATCATGCCACTTGGATTTACATATGGAGCAAAACTGTAACCCGCACTGAAATTACACAAAAATGTCTAAATTTGGAATCTTGCTGGACTTTGTTTTTCCAGTTCAGATGTCACATAAACTGGCATTAATGACATCACATTATTATTCAATAAATAAACAAAACAATAAATTAATAAGAAGGCTTTTCAAAATAAGGCCATAATAAATTAATTGCTAGATTATCATCCCCGCCTGCCCCCTAGCTGTCATGCCGCCTGACCTTTTTTATTTTCATATTAAAACATCAAAAATTTTAAAAATAAAAAATAAAATATTTCCGCCCTCCCCATTTTAAAGAAAAATTTCAATGATAATCTGGCAATTAATTTATAATGGCCTAAAGAACTTCCAAAAGTAATATCATTAATCTTTAAGACCTATATCAAGTTAAAACACTGTTCTGTGTCTGACTCAAGCGTAATCTTTATATGTGAAATTATTTAAAATAGTTTAAACCTATTTAGCTTCCTCATATCATTATGATATGCCGAATCCAGCTAGCTCAGTCGGAAAAATGCCTGACTGTCAATCCAAGGCCTTGAAGGGTCATGAGTTCCCAACACATCCAGTCTGTTATGACTGGTCATGAACTTTGTTTTACCATCATGAGTCTCCAAAATCTTAAATCAATGACATGTTGAAATAACGTGTGTCAGGCACTATCAGGAATAAAGATTGGGTGTAATGACCACCATATAAATGAAGTACTGTTAATAAAAGGGAAAAAATCCATACAAATGTCATTGGTACACATGCTCTTGCAACCTATACAAATCTTGCTTTACAAGAAATGTCACTGGTAGGTGTTGCATGCAACCCCAAATGGTCTGTGAAAATAACAATATATGTTATTATAGGTAGCAATGTATCCATGAATATCAAGAGTAATGGACTAGACATGCAATTTCATGGGGTTTTTTTACATTAAAGTGTGACCTTGACTCTGTGTAACCTTGACCTTGACATCTGATGTAACGGTCTGGGTATTTCTACAGGTAAATAAAGGTGACACATCATCAAGTTATGCTGATCACTTGTGTCAAGCCATTATAAAATCCCTCTTTGTAAGACAAAGTTACAGACCAGATGTGAAATATCAAACAAACTGAAAGTGTGACCTTTCGGTAAGGTTCTGGGTCTTTACGTGACACGTCGTCATGTCATGTTGATCAGTTGATAAATTGAGCCAAGTGTTTTTAAAAGCCAACCATGTATGATAAAATAACAGGATGGACTTGAAATCTCAAACAGATTCAAAGTGTGACCTTGACCTTGAAGTATGGGTCTAGATATTACGTGTGACATGTCGTGTCAACTTGATATTGAGCCAAGTTAAAGACAAAGTTACAGACCAGACACACAATATCAAACAAATTGAGGAAAGGTTGGTCTTACATGCAACACTTAATTATGTCATGTTGATCAGCTGAGCCAAGTGTTTTGAAATTTATCCATGGGTGACCAAGTTACAGACCGGACATGAAATTTCAAACAGACTGAAAGTATTGTCAAACAAAGTTAAATTATGACCTTGACCTTTAAAGTGTGAACAAAATCCATCTCAGACTCAAAGTGTTGTTAAAAAAACTCAAAGTGTGACCTTGACCTTTGAGGTACGCATGTGGGTCTTACGCGTGACACATCGTCATGTCATGCTGATGAATAGAGCAAAGTGTTTTTGAAATTTATAAATAGGTGACAAAGTTACAGACCAGACAACTGAGAGTGTCATCAAACAAAGTTAGGTTATGACCTTGACCTTTAAAGTGGGAGTCTGGGTGTAAAGTGCGACATGTCATCACGTTATATTGATCATTTGTAGCAAGTATTAACAATATTCATCTATGCATGACAAAGTTACAGGCCTGATATGAAATCTCACACAGACTTAAAGTGTTGTCAAAAAAACTCAAAGTGTGACCTAGACCTTTGAGATATGAGTGTGGGTCTAATCATCATATTATGTTGATCATTTGTAGCAAGTATTTATAAAATCCATTAATGCATGAAAAGTTACAGACTGGACACAAAATACCGGATGGAGGGCAGTCGGGGGGGGGCGGGGGGGGGGGGGGGGGGTATAAAAACATTGTCACTTGTGGAAGGATAACAGTTCTACTCAGATCCGTGGTAAGGTTTTCCTCCCATAAAACTAGATGCCATATATAATCTACATAGTTCTGACAATGACATTAAGCCCATTTAAAACAATCTGCTCTTTAAAAATGGTAGATGGTTGGACCTTTTACAAAAATTGAATGATACTAGCGTGAAATGTATGATAGAAAGAGGAAGAGTAAGTACTTACTGTCGGACATTGTACTGGTGTTGGTCTACTAAATAATTCACTACTTGATGTACTACAAACATGACAAACAGTCTCACAGCCAACTTCTGGACAGAATGTCCGGTGGGGGTCCAAGTCTACCTCTACAAAAAATTTATTTGGATGATATATTATCATTTGATATTGTGAGTGTTCTCATAGACATATAATACAATAACACATTTTAAAAAATATATCTATACTTGTAAATAAACCTATAAATGAAACTAGCATTGTAATATTTTAATACTGAACATTGGAGACCATTTACTGCTCACCTTTTTGGTATCTTAATTTTCTATATCTGGAGAAACTTTTATCATCTACTAATTTCTTGATCTGTAAAAGAAGAAGAGTTAAATAGAAATTCTCCAATACTGATTGATTGATTGACTATTTAGCATCATTTTTATGTCATCAAGGGCTAACAGACGATCAGTTGGTTGATCAGAACCTAACCACTGCTTCCTGAGATCCTGGAAGGCTAACTTGTACTTATGCACACCCAATTTCTGCATGTAACCGATAACTTTCCCACTAGAATCAGCAGTGAGAGACGATTGATAATGATGAGATGCAATGTCATATATCAACCATCACTGAGATTGTGGCCCAGCTCTCTAATCTTGAACATCATGATCTATGTCACATGTTACATTATATAGGGTCACCCTTAAATAATTGCTTGTTTGCCACTTAAAACCTTTACCCTTTTTGGATAGGTAAGTGGGTAAATTCTTTTTTTTCTTTAAATCAATCAGAGAATTTTTATTTTTTGGAACTCCTATTTTTTTTTCTGACCTACATGTATTGGATTGTTTTAAGTTGGCCAGAGGAAGCAACATACAATATTTCAATTTAAGACTTTGCCCTTTTGTTGCTTTAAACAATCAATATATAAATGAGAGAGATAATAAATTAATTATTAAAAAATTAATTAATACACCCAAACAATACTGAATTCTTTAAAATTATTTTAAAAAAACCCGAGCGCTTTCGGAATATATATTATTCCTTCTTCAGAGGATGAAAATGAAAATATGAATGATGATAATGTTATGACAAACGATTACGATGATAAAAACATGGAAGTGTGGAAAAATCACAATAAAAATTAATAAAATTGTGAAAACGTTCACAAATTATGATGTGGCCTTAAGGGGCGCATATACTTCACAAAAATATAAAACAAATTATGATGTGCATATATATATATATATGTATGTATATCACAGATGTCTTTGTTTGAAACCACTGGTCTTTATGCTTGTCTTAAAGAAATGTTTCACAGACAATTAGTTAACCTAACCATTCTTTCCTGGGATCCTGGAAGGTAAACTAGTCATTCGAGCGCAGACATCTCCCCAAGTATCTGATAACTTTCTCACTTGAATTACTGGTGAGAGATGAAAAACAATTAGATGCAATGTTTTTTTGTTGTTTTTTTTGGGTTTTTTTTGTTTTTTTTCCAGCTACCTTACAGTAACTCATTTATTCTCCCCGTCAATGAGTGTGTTGTGGGTCGAGGAGGAACATCCCACCGCACACTTTACACTGTCAGCATATAAATATAGAAAAAACAATGACTTGCACGCAACACTCTCATTCTTAAAAAGAACTTATTACATATATAAATATATATTATATCAAATACACATGTGTATTTGTAATTTGTTTTTGTATGTTTCTCTATGGTCCTTAATATTCTAAAAATAAGACCTTCAGTGAACTTAATATCATACAATATATATTTTTATATGTATTTTGTCTTTGTTTCTACATTTCTATATTTCTTTAATATAATAAAAATAAGGCAAAGGGAAATATAAATGAGTTTTCAGGTAAAACGTCTCTTCTTTTTTTTTTATAGCTTGACATATTTGTCGATGAGAGAAGATAATGGATAAAAGTAAAAAAAATATATATACATGTGTCTGTGTGGGTTTTGAATATATTATATTTTTTTATTACTTTAAACTAAGTTATTTTATGGTATCATTTCTGACTAACTGGCCAAGTATCTGTACATCTTACAGAAAAATAATTAACTAACTGCTTGCATAATTGGTTGCCAATCTTTTTCGAAACATTGTAAGTTGTTGTTTTTTATTGCAAGGTGTTTATATGTTTTAAAAGCCCAAGCTACCTTATTTTTAAAAGCATTTATGGATAGAGGGATATCTAATCTTTTTGAGGAGAATATATAATACTTAATTTGGAGTGAAAAAAACAGGTCTGCCTCACAAAAATGCTTTCCAATATTAAAAATGAACTCTTCTTCATTGAATATATATGGTATATTTTTCGACAGTAGGGTTTCTTTTATTTCTTGAAGAAATATTTTAGTTTCGGGACAGGTCCACAGCATATGCGTAATTGTCTCTACCTGTTGACAGGAACTGCAAAGGGGACTTTCTTCAACTTTAATTTTATATAAAAAAGCTTTAGTTGGCAATAGTCTATGGTTAATTCTCACTTGGAACCACTGTAATTGAGAAGCTATTGCAAACTTAAATGGTGAGTAATATATCTCTTTCCATGTGTTGTCTTCAATATTATAGAGTTCTTCCCATTTATTTTTTGATGTTGGGATTTCATTATTTTTATTAAGCAGTTCATAAAATTCATAACAGCCTTTAGAACTTTTGAAAAATAGCCAACAATAATTTGGTCTGAAAGGATATTTCATTTTTTTAAAGTCTAAAATATTTGGTACTAATGATTTAAATGAATTTATGGCTGCAATCAGCCCATTGTATGTTAGGAAATTTGTTTTAATTCCATATATGTCTTGAAGCTCTTGCATAGAGTACCATGACCCATTGTCTTTGTAAATGTCATTTACATATATTAACCCTTTTTCATACCACAGTTTATAGAAAATATGTGACCCTCCAATAAGAATATTATTATTATAATATAAAGGACTTGATAAAAATTCTTCTGCCCCTTGGGGAACACAAACTTTAAGCAGTTGTACATAAGATATTAAGACATCTTTCCAGAATTTGTTTGATAATGTATTTATAATAGATTCACCATACCCTTGTCCAAAATTAACTAGTTTATTTAAATTAATACAATTGTCAAACAGTAATTTCCATGAACTGTTATTTGTAAATGCTCTTCTTATCCATGTTAATTTTAGACTTTGTATAAAGGCATTTATGTTAATCATTCTAAGCCCACCATCTATGTATTGTTTTACATTTACTAGCAATCCATAGGCGTAGTTCAAATCCCCACCTGGCTACAGTCTCCATGATGATGGATATATAACATTATGTTATATATCCATCATCATGGAGACTGTAGCCAGGTGGGGATTATGTTATATATCCATCATCATGGAGACTGTAGCCAGGTGGGGATTTGAACTACGCCTATGGATTGCTAGTCAGACAAGCTATCGACTGAGCTTACCAGGCCCCGATTATTTATTTATTTAGTAAAAGAACTAGACCCTTCCAGAGTGCGCTAATGTATGATGTGTTCCATTTCCATTAAGTCTTTGACTTTGATTGTTATCATCAGATTTAGAAAAAACACAACATAAATCATTTCCTGATCAACCATTAATTTGTTCACAATTAATTATTCAACAACCTTCAAATGAAATTAAGATTACTTACTTTCTAATAATGTCCATGTCCAGTTGTAGCATTCATATTATTGATATTCTTTTGCTTTACCAAATACCATTCATTGAGTGTGTACTAAGTGTGCCTTTTGCTTTACTAAAAACCATTTATTGAGTTTGTGTTAGGTGTGCCTTTTGCTTTACCAAATACAGTTCATTGAGTTTGTGTTAGGTGTGCCTTTTGCTTTACCAAAATCAGTTCATTGAGTTTGTGTTAGGTGTGCCTTTTGCTTTATCAAATACAGTTCATTGAGTGTGTACTAAGTGTGCCTTTTGCTTTACTAAAAACCATTTATTGAGTTTGTGTTAGGTGTGCCTTTTGCTTTACCAAATACAGTTCATTGAGTTTGTGTTAGGTGTGCCTTTTGCTTTACCAAAAACAGTTCATTGAGTTTGTGTTAGGTGTGCCTTTTGCTTTATCAAATACAGTTCATTGAGTGTGTGCTAGGTGTGCCTTTTGCTTTACCAAATACCGTTCATTGAGTTTGTGTTAGGTGTGCCTTTTTCTTTACTAAAAACCATTCATTGAGTTTGTGTTAGGTGTGCCTTTTACTTTACCAAATACAGTTCATTGAGTGTGTGCTAGGTGTGCCTTTTGCTTTACCAAATACCGTTCATTGAGTGTGTACTAGTGTGCTTTTTGCTTTACCAAATACCATTCATTGAGTTTGTGTTAGGTGTGCCTTTTTCTTTACTAAAAACCATTCATTAAGTTTGTGTTAGGTGTGCCTTTTACTTTACCAAATACAGTTCATTGAGTGTGTGCTAGGTGTGCCTTTTGCTTTACCAAATACCGTTCATTGGGTTTGTGTTAGGTGTGCCTTTTACTTTACCAAAAACCATTCATTGAGTTTATGCTAGGTGTGCCTTTTGCTTTACCAAATACAGTTCATTGGGTTTGTGTTAGGTGTGCCTTTTGCTTTACCAAATACAGTTCATTGGGTTTGTGTAAGGTGTGCCTTTTGCTTTACCAAATACAGTTCATTGGGTTTGTGTTAGGTGTGCCTTTTGCTTTACCAAATACAGTTCATTGAGTTTGTGTTAGGTGTGCCTTTTGCTTTACCAAATACAGTTCACTGAGTTTGTGTTAGGTGTGCCTTTTGCTTTACCAAATACAGTTCATTGGGTTTGTGTTAGGTGTGCCTTTTGCTTTACCAAATACAGTTCATTGAGTTTGTGTTAGGTGTGCCTTTTGCTTTACCAAATACAGTTCACTGAGTTTGTGTTCGGTGTGCCTTTTACTTTACCAAATACAGTTCATTGGGTTTGTGTTAGGTGTGCCTTTTGCTTTACCAAATACAGTTCATTGAGTTTGTGTTAGGTGTGCCTTTTGCTTTACCAAATACAGTTCACTGAGTTTGTGTTAGGTGTGCCTTTTGCTTTACCAAATACAGTTCATTGAGTTTGGGTTCGGTGTGCCTTTTGCTTTACCAAATATAGCTCATTGAGTTTGTGTTAGGTGTGCCTTTTGCTTTACCAAATACAGTTCATCGAGTTTGTGTTCGGTGCGCCTTTTGCTTTACCAAATACAGTTTATTGAGTTTGTGTTAGGTGTGCCTTTTGCTTTACCAAATACAGTTCATCGAGTGTGTACTAGTGTGCCTTTTGCTTTACCAAATACCATTCATTGAGTTTGTGTTAGGTGTGCCTTTGCTTTACCAAATACCATTCATTGAGTTTGTGTTAGGTGTGCCTTTTGTTTTACCAAATACCATTCATTGAGTTTGTGTTAGGTGTGCCTTTTGCTTTACCAAATACAGTTCATTGAGTGTGTACTAAGTGTGCCTTTTGCTTAACCACATACCATTCATTGAGAGTGTACTAGGTGTGCCTATTGCTTTACCAAATACCGTTCATTGATTGTGTGTTAGGTGTGCCTTTTGCTTTACCAAATACCGTTTATTGAGTGTGTGTTAGGTGTGCCCTTTGCTTTACCAAATACCGTTCATTGATTGTGTGTAAGGTGTGCCTTTTACTTTACCAAATACCATTCATTGAGAGTGTACTAGGTGTGCCTTTTGCTTTACCACATACCATTCATTGAGAGTGTACTAGGTGTGCCTATTGCTTTACCAAAAACCGTTCTTTGATTGTGTGTTAGGTGTGCCTTTTGCTTTACCAAATACCGTTCATTGATTGTGTGTTAGGTGTGCCTTTTGCTTTACCAAATACCGTTCAATGAGTGTGTGTTAGGTGTGCTCTTTGCTTTACCAAATACCGTTCACTGAGAGTGTGTTAGGTGTGCCTTTTGCTTAACAAAATATTGTTCATTGAGTGTGTGCTAGGTGTGCCTTTTGCTTAACCAAATACCGTTCATTGAGTGTGTGCTAGGTGTGCCTTTTGCTGTACCACATACCGTTCATCAAGTGTGTGCTAGGTTTCCCTTTGGCTCTTAATTTCAATTGAATTTTATTGTTGTCTTTTTATAGTCCTTCATTCTACAAATTCTTTGTCAATCAACAAACTATTTGTTGTGTTTTGGCAATTTTCCAAGACCTGATCAAAGGTTGCTGCAGTTGATAATATTAATAAATAATATGCAAGCTTTGATAACCAAATGCCCGTCTATATCAATTTAAATACCTCAGCTATTTCCAGTCTTCCCTGTTTCTTACACTGCGCATCTGGACATGTGATGGCGAGGACATTACCTTCCATGATCATCACTGTCAAGTACTGCTTCACACACTGAAATTGTAAATACAGAACATTGCCTTCACACACTGAAATTGTAATACAGAACAATGCCCTCATACACTGAAAATGCAAATACAGAAGATTATTTCCACACACTGAAAATGTAAATACAGAAGATATCTGCACATACTTTAAATGTAAATAAGAACATTGCCTTCACACTCTGAAAATATAAATACAGAAGAATATTTCCACACAATGAAAATGTAAATACAGAACATTGCCTTAACACACTGAGAGCTTAAATACAGAACACTGCCTTCACACACTGAAAATGTAAATGTAGAACATTGCTTTCACACACTGAGAATGTAAACACAGAAGATTATCTCAACACACTGAACATGTGAATACAGAACAATGCCTTAACACACTGAAAATGTAAATATAGAAAATTATTTCAACACACTGAAAATGTAAATACAGAACATTGCCTTCACACATTGAAAATGTAAACACAGAACATTGCTTTCACACACTGAAAATGTAAACACAGAACATTACCTTCACACAATGAAAATATAAATACATACATTGATTTCACACACTGAAAATGTAAATACAGAACATTGCTTTCACACACTGAAATTGTAAATACAGAAGATTATCTCCACATACTGAAAATGTAAATACAAACCATTGTCATAACACACTGAAAATGTAAATAGAGAGGATTATCTTCACAAACTGAACATGTAAATATAGAACATTGCTTTCACACACTGAAAATGAAAATACAGTGTGTAAATACATAAGATTATCTCCATACAGTGATATGTAAATACAGAACATTGCCTTCTCACACTGAAAATGCAAATACAGAGCATTACCTTCACAAACACCGAAAATGTAAATACAGAAGAGTATCTTTGGATCAACAAAGTGTATCAAGAAATAAGTACAATGGTAGCTTCAACTCATTAATGTTTTATTTTTATGTATTCATTCATAAAACCTTTATATGAAATTTCTGAGGAATACAACTCTGTGATAGTCAAAGATTTGTATAGTGATACTTTGCTCTCTGTCATATGGATAAACATATAGCAAAAAAATAAAAACCAGTATGAGAACATGTATAAATAATTTACTCACAGCCTCACAATATAGACAGCCACAGTCATTGAGCTCATACATATCTTGTAGACAGCACTCCATCAAACACAGTTTACAGGTAATTAATGGATCTATAGCCAGATCCACCGAGTTCCTACTTGCTGAATAAGAGGCCATCCCAATATCTGACAACCTGAAAAAGACTTTTCTTTATAAGTAGTAAAAAATACAGACAGAACTGACACCTCTTAAAATTGATTCCTTGTGCAAAATCAAACTAATATTTGTCAATCATTTCACAAGCCAGGCAGTGGTGCAGTAGATATAGAGTAGGCCCTCACAGCAGAGGTCACCGATATGATACTAAGCTAGGCCCAAATGGACTCTCATAAACATCACAACTTATAGATCTAAATTGGCCAGTTCCGAAACATACAACAACTTTGTACATTGGGTGATGATCCAGTCTGGCTTTAATCATCCAATTTTGCAAGTTAAACAACTTGTCTAAGAAACAATGTTTTGGTTATGAATATAACTGCTATATAATTTTAATAAAGATCCAATGATAAATATGGGTACAGTACTAGAGTGTGCAAGTACAAGGTAAAAAATGCAGGTTTTGCCAATTAACAACATAAAAAGACATTTACATACTTATTGTCCTGAGATATAATTAAACTAATTTGTAAATTTGGGCATAATACCCACAGGTAAAGTTCTGCAGCATAAAACATAGATATTCAGGATCTAACAAAAAAGGTGGGTGCTAGAACGCACTCAATGTGCAATGAGCCATAATTCTCAGAGGCGACGTTAATTATCTGATTTAGCCAGTTCATGAACTTATCCCAAGGTGTTTTCTACACTTTCAAACCCTTTTGTAGAGTTTAAAGCTATGGTAGCTGAATGTAAATTTAATGCCAAGTTGATTGGTGAAGAAAAAAAGATGGATACATGATGTTTTTTCTTTTATAATAGAGATTATATAAATATTTTTCACCTCCGGAAGTAGGTATAAATGTATAACAATATAAGGTCTCCTTAGACGAAAGGCTTAAAATTATCAGCGAAAGGCCCAGGGCTGCATGGCAATGTCTTTACCTGGACTCTGAAGAGAGAAAAATCCCCACTGTGTCCTGGCCTGGGGACAGCAGGGTTTACAAATGACTGATGCACAAGTTTAATGAACATAAACAGAAAGATGAAGATGTTAATATGCCCATAAGATCAATTAGAGCAATGTTTGACAATAATTTGATTTGGTCAGTTCAAGAACAAGTCTGAGATAATATGGTTATATACCTCCTGTCTAAGTTTAATGAACTTCCAATGTAAAATGCAGGTGCTGTGATACACACCAGCTAACAGTTAATGATAAACAATTATTGTTTCTAATTTGATAAAAATATTCGTATGTCAATTTTGTTTTCATCAAAACATTAATATTAAGAATTTCAGATAAACAAATCAAAGACAGTGTCTGATTGTCTTTTAATTTAAACAGTGTTTCTGAAGTGATTCCTGAACAGGTTTTTGTAGTGGTTGGTAGCTCAATGGATAGTATGGAGCGCGTAGTCCAGTGATTAAGTACCGAACCCATGATTGAATGGTCATGGGTTCGATCCTCCGCCATGGCTATGTGTGGTGTCTCTGAGCAAGACACTTTTCCACATATGCTTAGTACTTGTTCTAACCAGGAAGACTGAGCATGATTTACCGAAGCTAGTGTAAAGAGGATCCAAAGTTCGAGACATATGTAATGGGCTGCACTTTTCTCCATGTTAAGTTGAATATAAGTGACCTGGCCATTATATTAATTTTTTACTTCACTTGTCCAGACCGAAAAGTTTTTCTAAAATCTGCTTGTCGTTTTGAAAATCAACTTGTCCATACTTAATCTAGAATTATGGTACTATAGTCCTATGGATATTAAATTAAGAATAATTAAATAAACTGTTTTATTAAAGTTTAAAAAAAACAGTGAATGTGAATAAAAAGATGCCATGTTTAATTTCTGAATTTTCACTTATCCCTAGGGCTAGCAGCTTTACATTATACTTGTCTGTACCCAAAATTCTATTGTCCCGGACAGTCGGGCAAGCATTAATGTATGGGGTGCTCCTGAACCACTCCACACACACACCTTAATCTACCATAGTGCAACATTTAGCAGCTGTCAGAAACTTTAATGAAAAATAACACTCACTGGTCTTAGAAATTAATTTTGGGACAGAGCTACATACATTTTTTCAAGAACCCAGCTCAGTATATGGAAGATGAAGTATTGCACGATTAGTTCACATAACAGGTGGCACATAACCCCTAAAGTTGTACCATAGTGATGAAGTTAATGGATGGAATGTAGTGACACCTGTGAATGTGAGGCAGAATACCTAGATGAAGTGTGAGGGGGTCACTTTTCCCCTTGAATGTCTACATTTCATACTGTACCACCGCTCTAAAGATTACTTTTAATCAACACTTTTGAAAATGAATATAAAATTATCTGGTGGGGTTTTATTTAAACACTTCAAAGCCTCATCTACAGATTATTTATTAGCGTACTGCAGATATAGATACGTAATTACCACTAAAGAATTATACAACAGACATAAATTTAATTTTTAAAACAAAACGCAGATTACTTACAGAACTTATGCGTTTAACCTTTTATTCCGATACTTTCTAGAGCATATTTTGAAGAAAAGTTTAATATACATATTTCTACCATCATGTTTTCCAAATTATATGTTTATGACACATGGAATATAAGATAATTCAAGAAATAATTCGTGCAACTTTCGGCAGCTGTCAAAATTTTTCATGAAAAACAACATCGACCGGTCCTAGAAATTAATTTTATGCTTTATTATTTTATGGTGAAAATCTGATACACCGTCATTTCTGGAAAACATTCTGGATACGTGTATAACGTGGCGGTGTTCTTTTCATCCCGCTTTCTGTAGGACCCACTCTGAGGCAAAGACGCTCTTGATGTATATACTAAAGGACAAGTGTATGCGGCATTGTTATATTATTTTAAGCAGCTATGACCCTTTGTTGCTTTAACTTATACTTTATGTTGGCCCAGTGCGGATGCCAAATCTTTGTCCCGATTGATATGAAACTTGCTGTGCAATAGGTACACTGTCTGAGCATGTGCCTCACATAGTGTCGTATTGACGTTCTTATTAATATGTTCATGTTTTAAGCCAATTCAAATGAAATTTGCTGTACAGCAGGTACCGTACACGTCCTGTCTGTGATATTAGCAATCCGATTAAAATATTTTTTTATGAAGTTATGGTCCTTTGTTTTATTTAACTTAAATCTTACGACTCTGCGGACACAATTCCTCCCTTTAAGTCGATGCAAATGAATACGTCACATTTTGGACAATTGGCGAACAAGACACCTTCCACAATTTTTAACCCGAATTTATCAGGATTTTTAAAACTTTTTAAATTGGCTAAAAACATTTTTTTTTCTTACATATCATACCTGTATATATTCACAGACGCCGTATTGCCCAAATGATATCCATTAAAACATGTCAAAATAATATATTAAAAAGGATATCCTAACTAAGGCTACGCGCCTAGGATATACTGAAATATAGTTCCCGCTTAAAAGAGCATATATTTCATAAAACTTGGTGTAACCCTGTGTAACTACGTACCCAAATAAATAGGGGCGGAAATTGATTATATCTTTTTTTAATGTAGTTGAAAATTAAGTGTACCCTGTACCCTAGGTTATAAAATAAAAACTTTATGAAAACTTTTGTGTTTTTAGGACATATCTATAAAAGTGCAACATAAATGAGTCATGTGATTTCAATTTGACTTTTTTATACACAGTGGTGGATTCAGGATTTCAGTTAAGAGGGGGCGCAACACAAAATCTGGACGGACACTCATGTGTTGTTTTTTTCAGTAGAAATACAGCGAATTTTAATAAAATATGTCTCATCTTAGAAAGAGTCCGAATGACGCCAAGCAGTATTTATGTTTTGTTTATTTGTTTATATGAATGGGATTTTGTTTAAGTTTACCTCTCCGATTTGATTACCAATTTTGTAACATTTTGGTGGATTTAACATACCAAAATCATTCGGATTTTATCTTTTAATGATATTGATATGCTTGTAATCCATTTTGATAATTATTTATTTTGAAGACATTTATTCCCCCCTGATATAGTCCCTTTAAAGTAAACTTGCTGTATAATAGGTACATGCTCTGAACATTAGGCTGTGACCTTGGTGTTCGGAGTCAATTATCTTTTTATTAATGGCCCTTTGATCATTTTAATGAAATTACTCTCATTGCAACTTTGCTTTTCATCCTATAATTATTGAGTAACATCACCTACTACCCTACCATCATGGATGTTCTTATGAGGTCTTGCCTCCAGAAAGTAGCGACCTTTATTTTTTAAATACCAGCAAGTTATCTTAATGGGTAAAGTAACTTGGGTGTCACACACACCATATCTCCATTTTATTTTAAATTTTACTTTATTTAATTTTTATTCTTATACTTTTGCATATCTTACGTTGCACCATACTATTATTCCCCAACTCCCCTAGCAACATGCTGTCCTGCTAACATATTGTTTCACTACTCACATATGGTTTAAAGTCCCAATTGCTATATAAAAGCCACACAATGGCTCTAAGGCAGGTTTTATATAATTTAGTACATGCTTCAAATCAAAGAACTCTTTTTGAAAATTTCACATTCATCAATGCATTGTTTTTGTTATCGTTTTGCATATAACTAGATTATTGTTAATACATATAAACAGCATTTTTTTTATCAAAAAGTGTTTGTTATATGCAGTTTGGAAAAAACAGTTTAACTCCAACTGCCAAAAATTTGAAATTCGAGGTAGATGCACGGATTTGTGTTAATTCACCATCAGCAGATAGCGTAGTGTAGCCTAGTAATTTGATAGTCTCCTTTTTACAAATATTAACTACCTTGGCAGTACAAGTTTGGGGCTTAACATTCGCCTTGATTTTATTTTTCACTCACACATGCCTCATCTCGCTAAAATGTTTTTTAACATTACGATATTATGTTACGTCTCTTGCATTATAATGCACTGCTCCAGTGCCCACAACCATAAACAATGTCTGTTTGGCTCAGTCCATGGCCCTTTTGAGCTACGGTATGAATTCACTGAATTACTGGTTTATATTATTCTTCCACTCTTTTGATCACCCTCCTTGAGTTGGCTCGCCAATCTTTAAAGAGTTTACTAGTCAGAATAGCTCATTTCAGTAGCTAAAATGTAACACATTTGTCCAAATGGAATAAAAGCATGAGTTGGACTATCAGCATAAAATAATAAGAACAGCATTTACTTCAATATTCGACATTCCATATTCCATAGCTCGGTTACTACACCCACAATAGCGAGAGACCCCACCGCATCCACATCACACGCATGCAAAATGCGTTTATAAAAATCTGACAATATCTTTTAAAGAAATATATATATATGTATGTAAAGAGTACCCAATATAACCTGGATTCATCCATGATATCGATCGATATTCATGACAATCAGAACCAAATTGCGCATATGAAATAAAAAAGCGAAAGAGATTCTGGAAATACATTTAATCTCCGAACAAAGTCCATCTGCAGTTGCTCCTCTAAAAGACAATGGCCGCCTCTTTAACGCAGCAAAACGGTAGGATGCAAAAGATAAGACTCATTAAACAGACGGTATTCTTCACAAAGAAACGGCAAACGAAAATTCCCGAACCAAATGGGTATCCTATTATCAGACGTGTTTCAGATCACAGTAATAGTACATGGGGTCCGTAACTTAGTTAGGAAATATAACCCATTAAAAGCCACTGGTCCAGACACAATCCCAGCCTTCATAACTCAAATAACGTGCAGATGATATATCTCCACCGTTGACTTTCGTCTTTAACATAGCACTGTACATAGGGACCATCCCAGATAACTGCAGACACGCTAACGTCTCGGCAGTATTCAAGAAGTGGGTCCTATAGAAGTCCAGAAGGCAGAAGCAACCGCTCACTATCTTCTACAAGATTGTCAATGACCCGGTAATCCCCACAGAGTAGCACATCACAGCACAAACCGAATCAAAGACTTTTAGACCGATCACCACTTCCGCAGACGCTTGTAAACGCAAAGTAATATCCCTTGTAAACTCGCCTCAAGCCCCTTGTGCCCTGGGCGCCCTATTTGGTATCTTTCAAGAGGGAGCTCTCCACTATTACAGAAGTCAGCTGACAGTTTTGAAGCATATCTCAAATGATGGATCAGAGCTGTGCCGAAATGGCTTGGTAGCGCCAAGAGGAAAGCCGGTTTGACCTCGGCCAGATGACTGAAATGAAACAGTGTAACTCTTTTTATACCCATTGACCTTTTTGTTTTTCATTTATTTACTTTCATAGTACATTGACATGCAATTTATAATTACATACATAATACAATTTAGATCCTTCATATATATATTTGTATATGAACGCATTATTAGAACTGAAGTTTAGGATAACACCAGAAAAGGTCAGAGAGAAGACAAAAAGAAGGTAGAAGAGCAAGATTTTTTTAGAAAGAAAGGTATATTACTTCACACTGTCGCTTTATAAATTAAATAATTTTATTTAGAAAAGTTGCAGTGTATACCATTTGTGTTCATGTTGTGTAAATATGTCGTTTGTGAGTTCGTTCAATCTTTCGAAGTTTTCATGGTATTTTAAGTATTTTTGAAATTGTTAAAATTCGGTGTTGTTTTTTAAAATGAAGTATTTTGCATATGTCAATATACAGTTTAATAACTTAGTGATTTTTCAGATCCATCTAATATAAGCGTTGTGTTATCTGCATATTGTGTGATTAAATGATGATGATGATGATTTTATTTATCGTCACCACCGGTTTCCCATAAGGGTGACGTCCAAATAGAGTACTAGCAATTTTATATTTTGGTAGGATAATGCAAAGATACAGAATACCTTTAATGGTGTACCTTGTTCTTTTACATACCCGGTGTTAAGCATCGATATATGGGACCTCGATTTTTGTTAAAGTCTGATTAGTATTTTTAGTTGGAGGAGCGGAGGATCGAACATGCGACCCCTGGGTTCGCAGTCCGATGCGTTAACCGCATGACCACTCCGAAATTAAATGTTCCGATTGAATTATTGTTACCTATGCAAAGGCGAGGCTCCACTGTATCAAAAACAACTCCACAAAAGTTAAGTTCTTCTTGATTTATTAAGTGAACTGAGATATAATAAAAAGTTTTAAACATTCATATTGCAATTTTTTTGACATAGAAAAACACATTGAGAAGTATTCATGAGTATTTTATTCACATGACAAGACAGGCCCGGGTATAACATAGTGGACCGCTATTTATAAAAAAACACATTACACCCTTATTTTACACCATTTCTATTGTCCAATAGATTTCGAGCTTACACAAAATAGTACTATACATCAAAAGTTGCATGTATGGAGCAATTTGATTGGTTCACTTGTCAGCTTCGCCATTTTGCCGCGATATTTTGAGAATTTATTTGTAGCGAAGAAAATCTAGTGATAACATGGCTGATGAATCGAAAGATATACCGCCTTCACCAGAGGTTAATACTATTTAATATAAAACAAATTATAAAATGGCTCTAAGTGTACATCCCTTTCGCGGTATATCTTTTTATCGAGGGTGAAATTAGAAGTCTTCATTTTTACATTGTTTTTTTGGTGGGTGGGGTAAAATTATGGTTTAAAAAATACATTGTCTGCTAATTATTCCGCTGTTAAAGTTTACAGTCTATAGAGTTTTCATTTATGTTTGATGGTCCTGACACCAATTTTGAGAGTACCCAGTTAAAATACTTTACTATATTTTTTGTGCTTACAATTGGTTTTTGTTTCAGTTCAATTAAAGACTCATTAAACTTCCGAAATGCCACTTTTTGATAATAAAAATAATAATTTTAGTAAAATTTGATTATAGTATTGCTAAAACCATTCCTGTAGTCACCTTAGTGACTGTTTTTAAAAAAGCGAGAAAATAAATAACTTTGATTGAAATGTGTTTTTCTTAGACAAGCAGACAGAACTTTTGTTTACATTTTTGTAATTTCGTAATGACTCGGTTGCTTTCCAACTGTTCCTCCACCAGTGTTCGGAAGTACACATTATTAGTACATAATTACAATGTTTATTCTAGACCAGGAAAAGGGCAGGGACCAAAAAAAGGGGCAGGGAGCAAAGTTTGTGTGCGATTGGCATATTCATTGTCAAACCTTTTCTTTGGTGGTCTCTTTAAATGTAGGGTTATCTCCCCATTACATTATGCATGTGTACTTCCAAACACTGGTGGAGGAACAGTTGGAAAGCAACCGAGTCAAAATGCATATTTCTTGCTTATTACTGTTTTCAAAGAGATCAACATTAGTAAGTAAGTTTATTATGATTTTGTCCACAGATTTAATTTAGGTTTTCTCGCTTCACAACTATATATTCTTCAAACCAGATATGGTCATTTTGAAGTGTCCTACCTCACTTTTTCGCAGATTTAGTGTCATTTTTATGCCATCAAGGGCTGACAGACGATAAGTTATCCTAACCACTGTTTCCTGGGATTAACCAGTACTCGAGCACACCCCATCTCCGCAAGTAACTGATAACTTTCTCTTCGCAGAAGAAAATTTACAAACATGCAGTTCCAATTACTGTAAATCTACAAAATATTCCTAAAATTACCGGAACCTAACACTGACATAATACAAATCGCGGTATATTGCGAATTCTCTGCAGAAACATAATGGTGTAAACGCACCATCGATTTTTGTTCTTGATTCTATAGTATAAAATAATAAAAGTTTGAAGATTGTTATTCATAGAGAGACCCAAATTAAAGAAGTGAAACATACATTTTACTGTTTGTCAACCTCTGCTCTATCAAAATATGATGAGAAAAGTAGGGGTCATGTGTCATATAAGAGATATTTTTCTGCTCAATGTGTACACTGGTGACAAAGTGAAAGTAGACTTTCGAAATCATGTATTCATACCACAATTTCAAAGCATCAATTTTTTTTCTAAATTCACAATTCAAACATGACAATGCTATCAAAATGTTCAAAGTACATCAATAATGCTATTCAAATAAAAAAATGAGCATTAAAATAAGGAAAATGCATTTTTAAAGAAGAAGCGAAGATTATTTATAACTGCCATAATGCGACTACCCCATGGAAGCATTTCCTTTTTGCAATGGTGGTACTATGCCTATAATCAGATTTTAGAAATGGCCACCATTTTCATAGGGAGATAATATTTCTATTGCTGAAACCAAGTAAGTTATTTCCCTTTTAAGTTTTGAGGGATACCCGCGAATCACATCATCACCTATTTTTAGATCAAATCTCGGCTGATTTTGACCGGAGGGAAAACACAGCTTGATGCCGATTAATTAGATAATTGATGTGTAAGAATTGTTCATAGGGATCAAAATGGCAAGCCAATACAGTGTGACCTTTAGCAACTTATTTAAACGGTATACTGAAAATTAAGTCAAGTCTACATAGCTTTTCCCGACTGTCAGAGCGAAGTCTGAAACTTGAATATGACGACATTTTCACTAGCTTGGACCCTGATTTCCTCTGTAATTTACCTTTCAAAGTCATATAGTAAACATGAACGCTTATTCTCAGTAAAAAGATCAAATATCAATCAAAAGTGACTGGAGTGTGACGTCATTTGCTGTATCCACAAGGACCTGATCAGCTGATTGTTACATATATAGCGAGAGAAGGACTGGTGAATACCTGTGTATTATGGGCTTAACGTGTAATATCAGTAAACTATCGACATATGTTTAACACATGTATGTGATTGACAGTTGATTTGTTTATATGACTTGTAATTGGGGCAGCAGGGCGCATTTTAACAAAGAAAGGCGGCCTTTTGAGGGCAGAAGGGTGGAGTCTAAAAGGGGCCAGGGTTCGATTTTAAGCACTCACCACTCGCAAAATGTGAGCTGTATTTTGAAAATGCCAGTTGAAATTTCTTAGCTGGCATATTTTTGCGAGTGGATTTCAAGTTGAGAAAATTACTTATTGTATTCATTTTATTGATTTTTGAAAATAAACAAGTATTATCCTGGTAAAAATAACAAATTCTTGTCAATTTTACGCCAAATTACCCCCTAGCAGCACGATTGTCAGTGACATGTATTAAATATTTATAAGACTGCGTCCAATTGTTTTTGATCACGAGTTCATTCTGCAAAAAGGAAGTAAAGATAAAACCCGTCAACAACAAATGAGTAGGCTGCGTCTAGTTTGTTCGATTGCACATTTACTCTATAAAGAAAAGGAAAAGTTGAAACCCGTCAAATCTATTGTTTACATATTTTTGTCAGCTGTTAAATGGCTGATAAAATAACATTTTTTTTCACCATTGAACCGACGAATGAAAGTGAGTCGCAACAAGAAAAAAGAGAAATAATTTTTCCGTTAATACTGTAATGAAATGGGAGTGACAGCTCAACATTTACACAGGTTAAACAATCGTTCTTGGCTAGATCTAATTTTAAAACGAACGGCCATTGGCTATATTAATTCTATAACTAGAAATGTTCATATGTCTCAATCTCAGCCTCTGTACACTTGTTATTGTTGAATCCATGATACATATTTTTGTTTAGTTAAAAGTGTTTATTTATGACATATCATTGTATGCAATTATTTATGGTAGTATAATAAATAACAAAGACAATTTTATATTTTAAAATATTTTGTTTCGTAAAGTACTGCTTTGAATTGTATTATGTCTCTGCCTTAACATATATAATAACCTTGATACCATTGTCTATAAAATAATAAAAGCTAATAATGCATATTAAATAACACGCAGGCTTTGAAACAATTACTTTTGGGTTTATTAAGACATTTAGGACTACAAGTTTCTGCGAAAATTGGTTTGGCTAGTTGGTTTCAAATTTGGGCAGTTGAAATTTTAGACACGCCAAAATTGCCAGTGAACAAAAAAGTTAAAATTCTAGCCCTGGAAGCAGGGTGCTGCGCCCTTTTGTTCCGCTCTAGAAAAAACCCTATAATTAAGAATGGGTTTTGTTTTATTAATCAGTTTGTTTCTTTCCGATAAACGCGTCAGTCAGTTATATGATCAATTCACATAGTACGGGGATCTGTAGGGGATACGGTTAAAAATCAGATTAAGTGCGTGCTGGTTCCCAGCATACTGCACTGCAAAATGATGCTGGGACCCAGTGGGCACCTGATCTAATTTTTAAAATAGATACGGCATGTTTTCGTCGTTCAAACTAACAAATTTATGAACTTTACACAAATAAATAATTCTCCCATAACCTGCACAGAAAAATTGCTGATAATGCCCTGATGGGAACCCCAAAATACAGAGAAAAGAATCAAATGAATTTGAATAGCTGCTTGTGTTCTGAACAAAAGTATATATTTCCGATTACAAATAAGTTTAAATGAAAAATAATTGGATTAGCATTTTTTTATGAATGAAATAGAAAATGCGAACTTGTGGTGCACGTATGTTAGCTGTTGTGATGCAGCATCAAAACGGATTCAAAAGGTCAATTCATTTGAACCCTTGTGCTTATTACTAAAAAACACACATTAAGATAATATTTCAATTTTGTTCAGTAGTTATTAATATTATCATCTGAGGAACTCATAAAATAACACATTATTGAACACATTATGATAAAGGCATGATAACCAATTATCTATCTTTTATCAGTTTACTAAATACAATTGAAAGTCAATTTTGATGTTTCAACGTATCCCATCACTAATGTAGATATATAAATACTTTTTAGGAAGTGCAGGAAGAAGAACAAAAAGAGGATAAAGATAACAGTATGGAAACAGATGATATAGACACATCAAAAGATGAAAGTAAATCAGAGACAAAAGAAGAACAAGAATCTGGAGATGATGCTGAAAATGACGAAGAGGAAGAGGAAGGAGAGCTAGGTATGCGTCTATCTGCTATAAACTGTATACATAAACAGAAATAAAGAAAGATGTAAAAGCATTTTTTTCATCGAAGGGAAAAAGAATCATAAATGAATGTCTTATTTTTCCAGCAGTGTCACCGTTAAAACATTTTTATGATTCAGGAAATATTTTGGGGAAGCATAATATTATAGTCATCACTTCATCCGTGTGTCTGTCCGTGCATCACCAAATTCTAGTCTGGGCTAGTTCTCTATAACCTTTCCATAGAATTTTCTGAAATCTGCTTTTATGATTTTGTAATTATGGCACTTTGATTCTGCCCATTACCAAATCCTTGTTTTTGTTTGTTGTTGTTTGTCTGCGCTATTTCTCTACAACTTTGGTTGGAATTTTATGAAACTAACTAGGATGCATCACTTCCAAGTGAAGATGTGCAGATGATTATTCACAGTTATGGCCCCTTTATTTCGTAATTCACCAAATCCTTGTCCGGACAATTTGTCTAAAACTTTGAAATAATTAAACCTGCTTGCATGCATCACTATCAAGTTGAGATGTGTGTTTTGTCTTTGTGTTTTGTGGAAAGAGGTTAATGTTTGGAAGCACCAAACAAATATTCAAAATACATATCTTCCATTTACAAACAATGCAGCTACTGTTCAGTCAAGCACATTTACCTCTTGTGTTTTTCAAACTGTTTTGCTTGTAGTTGGCCAAATATGGCTGAAAGCTTGGGCACGTAGGCCAAGCTACATGTATATACCGATGTTGGTTATTCACACCTATTGTGCTGTCCGACTCTAAGTGCATGGTATTGTTGGTATTGTAATATGATACAACGCGTATTTGGTTACAACAGATACACTTAGATATGTATAAAATTAATAAAAAAAAAAAGAAAAGAAAGAAAAATATTTTCGTGTTTTGATTATACTAAAATTGGCAGCCATTTCCATTTAACCCTGAAGGAGAAAAACCGGTGTCTATATAAAAAATCGCACTTCAATTTAAACTCAACGATGTTAGTGTTAAAATATTAAAAATGTATATCTGAAGTATTAACAACAATAAAATAATAAAAATAAGTTTGTGTTTACGATCCGGTAAGATACTCGCGATATATTAATACCTGTCAACGGCTTCGTTGCTTGATCACATGATCACTCGATAAAAACAAAGTTTACGTATGGTTTCTGTGTTTGGCACGTGACAGCATTTATTGAAACACTCGGGATTATTACAAACTGTTTATAGTCAATGCTGGCATGAATCAATCACTTAAACTATCCTTTAAACCACCATGAGGTAATGGTTGTTATAGTTTGTTATAATCAAGGCTAATTGGTGAGTAGAAGATGAGCGGTTATCAAATCAAAACATGGCGACGATCTATTGTTTGGTTGTCATTTGATCATTTGCGCAGATTTTCAAGTTTTATATCATGACTTTTCCACCCCGTCGAAAAAATGGGAGCCAAGCAAAAACCGCGTTATAACAGAATTCGCGTTATATCGGACCACGTTATAACGGGACCGCAGTGTATTGATGGCTATTCGGACTCGCTGAGTGTAGGCATGATATATTGGGGTAAATTTGAAATTATGAAAAATGCTAAATAACTACATTCATTGTGTATTGTTAAAACTTAGGAAGTATTGGTATGATGTCTAGGTCTGTACATAGTTGCAGCTTTCTGGTCCGATGCTTTTAAGATAGTTTTGTCTCTTTTTTAAAAATTAATTATCTTGTAATAATATAGTTTTGATATTGACATTTTACTTTGTTATAATTAGGCCCAGGATTGCTGGAACGACCTGTGGTAATTGAGGATGGGAGGAAAAGGGAACGTAAAACAGTGGAGAGAATGACTTTTGCATCTCCGGAAGTTGAAGAAAAAAAATTTGAGGTTGAGAAAGGAAAAGGTGAAATGCTTGGGGACATACCATATGGTAAGTTGCTTCTGACTAAATTAGTCTTTATGTCTATATACCATCAATGAATTTTAAAGTAATTGTCACAGCTCTTTATTTTGCCAAACTGGATACATATTCACTCAAATTTTTAGTCATTCTACATTTTATCATAGCTATCAAGATTTATTAAATAAGAATTGGTCGGAAGTAATAAAACAATGAGACATGAAGAAATTGCTCTATTCAATTAACATAAAATTGTTATATATTAAATGTACTCTATAGCAATCAAGCCTTTTTTGGACCATTGTTAAAAAAATGTTAGTTTGCTATGCTCCAACCCAGTATGTTTCATTTTTGTCAGATTTTGATTATTTAGTGTCAAAATCAACACTGAAAATCAATAAACATATTTATGCCCATGGCAGTATAGAATATTGTTTTATGTTTTGATGTATTCAAATTGTGTATTAACTTTATTGTTTTCAGTTGAGTTTAAACTGTCACGAACAAAAGCTGAAGATATCAAACCATTGCATAGACTCTTGTTTAGAAGAGTTGGTACAGTAAGTTAAATGATTCTTTGTGCATTTACTAAGATCAATTTCACTTAACATCTTTTCAATTTCTCTAAATGATTAAATGAACTTGTGGTATATAAAATGACCACACATAATTGAAATCGGAACAAATCGGTACCCATTGTTAACCCTTTACCACAAAGATACGCATTTTCCCGCACCAATCACAGAAGGCCTTTGAAAACAGTGCAGGAAGAGTCCTACACTGTTTTCCACTCTGTCAGTTAATATAAACATAATTCACCCAATAATTCAAAAGCCTTCTATATAAGATGTCCAAAGGCGTCGCTATTAGGTGTCCAAAGGCGTCTATTTTAGGTGTCCAAAGGCGTTATATTAGGTGTCCAAAGCCTTCTATATTAGGTGTCGAAAGGAGTATATTAGGTGTCCAAAGGCGTCTATATTAGGTGTCCAAAGGCGTTGTATTAGGTGTCCAAAGGAGTCTATATTTTGTGTCCAAAGGTGTCTATATGAAGTAAAGGGTTAAAGGATAACATGCAAAGTTATCAATGTAAATGAAGTTATAACATTTCAGACACTTAAGGAAAATCTGAAGTTGAAATGTTTAGTGAAATTGAAGCCTGGTCTGCTATTAAGGAAGTAGATGGATCAAGGCAAGTTGTATTACCAGTACAATGGTACCCATGTCTGTATGTCATTTTATCTCCTTTATTTATTTAATCTAAACTTTGATTGTGAATAAAATTAATGTCCTGCTAGGTAGAAACAGTATCAACACTTTCATACTATTTGTCTATTTTTGTATAGCATTCTCCTCTATTGGATCCTTTGAATGTTTTGAACGGGGGTAGGGTGTGTGTGTGTGGGGGGGGGGGGGGGGGGGGGCATTTCTCATGACTACATGGTTAATGTTAAAATATGTATTGATATTTAATGTTATTTTTTTGTTCAATAAAAGCAAATTTATTAGTTTATTAGTTTGCAGCAAAGAAAACTCAATCTTATTTGATTTGCCTTAGAGTCCATTTTCTTAGTAGAACCCAGTTTTTCTTCAGTTTTTCCCCCTTTATAGGGCCAGAGTTCAGTCCCAGTCACTTCCGCAAAACATTTGTAAACAGGATTAAACATGGACGTCGACATATAAAACTATTTCAAGCATACATACTTAAGATTTTCATTTTGATCACAACTCTATTTTCCCTAATGGAAGGGACTCTGCCTGATTCCCCCATAACCAAAAAAAAGGTTCACTGGAACCGGAACTGAGCACAGGTCAAAGGTGCAGGGGGTCCTTGGAACTTTGACCTGGGTACTGAGGTGTTTTTTGAGAGGCCACTGGGTAGAGATGGAGATTGAACCTGCCAACTCCTTTTTCATCCAATGTTATTAAGGTTCAAGCTAATAAATTGCGACGGCCGTGATCCTTTCCCAAGATGATCACAAATGGCAAAACAGGGTTAAAACATAAATATCATATAAAGGATAAACATGAAATTGTATTCCATCTAATAGATGAACAATTGGTTAGTGGCCTTTATAGTTGGTGAGATAATTGTCATGGAACATTGATGGGTGGAAAGTGTAGTTGGGATAGTACATGGGGGCCTCTGGGATCAAGGTCAGTATTGCTAAAAATAGTAAAATGTTATTTTTCTTAAATCATATCCAATCAAGCTTTAGCAACTTATGCCTAGTTACATGTTTCTTTTTTGCTTTAATAACAAAAAAAGTCATTGATAAAGCAGTTTAGCTTGAGAATTGTCTCTATTTCAGTTGTTTGGTGGGGGTATGAATCACTTGCAGTGATGGGTCTAGTTATTATTAATTTCTATTTCAGATTCACGCAGTGAAGAAAAATATCAGAAAATTTTCTGGGTTTACTTTCACGAAGGATGATGCAGAATATGAGAAAAGATTACAAATGTTGAAAGCAAAGTAGGTTGTTTGAGTCCTGTGTAACACTGTAATAAACCCAATTTATGACATTGTCTGTCAGTTGTACAGGCAAGAATTCTATTAATCCAGGCACTATTCTATTTTTGAAAAATAGGGGGAGGGATTTTATTTACTCTAATTATTATCACTTATGATTGATACATGGCTTTACATTTATGCTTGTCTGACTGTCTGTGACAACTGAATTGTGGGTACAGGCAAGCAAATCTTCGTCTTGTGTTTGCGTGTTTTGAAAAGTCAGACACTGAGTAGATTTTAGCTCGCCTTTTTGAAAAAAAACGAAGAGCTATTGTCATGACCCTTGTGGCCGCTAGTTAAAGTTTTATGTTTAGCTCAGCTTTTTCCCTGTTTCTGAACAGACTGCTCATGTTATGGTGACTAAACTCCATAAACACATTCATATTATGTTGTAGAAACAATTCATATAGCTAACTTACCTTAATTTTCATAATTTGGGCTCTAAAACCTCGGATAAAGTTTTTTGTTTAGCTCAGATTTGGTTAAAGTTTTATGATTAGCTCAGCTTTTCCTGAACAAATTACCTGTGTTTTGGTGACTTGACTTTTCAACACATTTATATTATGTTATAGAAACAATGTATATAGCTAAATTTCCATACTTTGGGTTCTAAAACCCTAAGTTTAAAGTTTTTGTTTAGCTTGGGTTTGATTTTTTTTTCAAAATCAGTTGGGTATTATAAGAATTGTTGTACATGTAAATGCATCTGGAATGATAAATATATCACAGATAAGAAATACTTCACATCATTGTTTGAATATGCCAGGCCCATTGTCCCATTATTTCTTAGTTACCTGCCCGAGTCCAACCAAGACCCCCACTCTGCTGCCAATGTTGTTTTGTATTTAATCAAATACTCTTCCCCATTTTAACTTTGTTACTGACCCAAAGACCCTCACCATTTCAACTTTGTTACTAACCCCAAGACCCTCACCATTTCAACTTTGTTACTGACCCCAAGACCCTCACCATTTCAACTTACTTACTGGCTCCAAGACCCTCAGCATTTCAACTTAGTTACTGGCTCCAAGACCTCACCATTTCAACTTTGTTACTGACCCCAAGACCCTCACCATTTCAACTTCGTTACTGACCCCAAGACCCTCACCATTTCAACTTTGTTACTGACCCCAAGACCCTCACCATTTCAACTTTGTTACTGACCCCAAGACCCTCACCATTTCAACTTTGTTACTGACCCCAAGACCCTCAGCATTTCAACTTACTTACTGGCTCCAAGACCCTCACCATTTCAACTTTGTAACTGACCCCAAGACCTCACCATTTTAACTTTGTTACTGACCCCAAGACCCTCACCATTTCAACTTTGTTACTGACCCCAAGAACCTCACCATTTCAACTTTGTTACCACCCCCTGCATAGACCTGTTTATTAAACTCAATAGTTAGAGTATTGATTTTTTAAACTAATCACCATTATGTTTAAAAAGTTTACTTCACTGACTTTGACAATTGGGTATTACCCGCCTCCACATGTAAAAATGTTGGTAAACGTTT
Source organism: Panopea generosa (assembly GCA_029582155.1). Classification (NCBI taxonomy): domain Eukaryota; kingdom Metazoa; phylum Mollusca; class Bivalvia; order Adapedonta; family Hiatellidae; genus Panopea; species Panopea generosa. The sequence continues at coordinate 4,486,165 of CM055901.1, forward strand.
CAGAAGTTCTGTGCAGCAGCACATGAGTTACTTTTGGACTATCTCTTTATAATGTTTCTTGTCGCATAAAAAATCGAAGCTTTCATCGTTTTACTAATGTTTTTACATGTGGACTTTTTTTTTTTTAATTGGATTTGATGTGTGTTACTTCATTTTTTTTTGTGTCTATGTAATTATTTTAAACAACCGTGGCCAATATAATTTCCTTCGACCTTTCCATAGGACTAGTATATCATAATTCTAGATTAAAGTAAGGACAAGTGGTTTTTGGTCAGGACAAGCAGATTTTCGAAATACTAACCTGACTGGACATGTGAAATAAAAAATAATGTAATGGCCGGTGATGTTGTTAAAAACAACACTATTTTTATTGTTGTACATAATGTTCTAATCATTGTGGGGAATATTTTATATACCTGCAGGGAATACAATGTCATGATATTAACGTTTCCTTGCTACTGTTTAATTCATTAATCAATGATAAATTGAATGAATATTAAGCGTCATTTTTGTGCCATTGAGGGCAAACAAACGATCAGTTAACCTAACCACTGTTTCCTGGGATCCTGTATGGTTAACCAGAAATAGAGCACACCCAATCTCCACAAGTAACTGATAACTTCCCCACTTGAATCAGTGGTGCGAGACAAATATTAATGAGACACAATGTCGTATATCAATCATCACGGAGACTGTTGCCAGGCGGGGATTCAAACTCACAACCCCTGGTCATTAATCAAAGTGAAAATATATTGTTAGAAAGACGTCTTTAGCAATATTTCATTTATTGATATTTTTTTTTATTATATCCAGGTCATTCACAATATCAATGATAAAAGCCATATGTGAAGTTCTTGACGTGCCTAGATCTGGATCCAAGGATGAGATTTGTGACAGGCTTTTGGAATGGCTGATGCATCCTGAAAACTCAGGGAAAAAAGTGCCACAAAAACGAAAGAGTAAGTGATGAGATGACCAAGTTGTCTAACATGTGTCATCTAATAAGCAATGGTATAAGTCAGGAGTTCCGAGCCCACCCTCTGTCTGGAAACTTTGCGTGAAAGTTTGTCAGTTAGGCCAAAACAAAATAAAACTGTGGTTCCGGTAACCTGGCTGACCCTATCTTTTTGGCTCCGACTCAAAATTATTTTATGGCATTTGCTGGCAGTCACCAGCCGAATCTGCTACTTTTGATAAATCTTATAATCTTTTTACGAGTGTATAATTCTTAAGAGAGCCGCTTGCAAAACGGTTTTCGCGATATTGGAAAGTATGGAAAATGGCATTTTCTGCGGCGACAGTTCTGGCCATTACATTCACTGCTCCAAGAATAGGATAGTCTGATGTCCCGGGCTTGTCAAATCTGGAACCGGGCATGTGCCTTTTTCAAAGTTACTTGCCCGTCAAGCTTGTCTTAAACAATCGAACAAGATAGTTTTCACAATACACAGATCTGCAAATATCTCTATTCGATATGACACGAGTCATACTGTTGTTAATAGGCCATAACTAACCAGTAGAAACCAGTTCAAAGCTCGCAATGATGGCAAGTGACTAGACTTCACAGAAAGTACTTTCCACATGACTGGTATTACAGTTTTACACCATATTGCTCATTTTTGGTCTAGCTGTTTGCAGCTGCACATCAAAAAATTCTACAGTTAAAATGTCAGATCATATTACAACAGGTATTTAATTCATCTATCCATACTACAGGTCCAGTTCAGCCAAAATAAAATAGTTTTAAAAAATAAAATGTTTTTCTTACCTTCCTACCCTATTTTTTCAGCATGTTACCAGAACCACAGTATTATTTTGTTTTGGCCTTACTTGCTATGGTCAACACAGGTTGTATCCCAGTTTTTCCTCCATTAATAAAACTGTGTATGCCATATATAACCTGTCATGTGTTGAAAGTGGCGACAATATTAAGATGGACATAACAGTATTAAAACAAATTTTGTTAAAATGGCCATATAACTTATTATGATCTTATTAATTTTGAAATCCTAATTTGTTTATTTTCCAGTTACATGTACATGTATATGATTGATAGTATTGTTCTGATGGCTGAATATACTTGCTGAAATATCAACATAAAAAAAAAATGTTAACCCATATTTGATTTTCCAAAACCACATTTCGAATAATCTAAAGAAAGGCAATATATACAGTAGCACGTAAGTGGAAACAGTACATGGACTCTTATTTTTTGTTTTCTTTAAAACAGGGAAAGAAAAGAAAGAAAAAGGAAAGAAAGAGAAAAAAACAAAAGACAAAAAAGTGAAGAAGTCAAAACCGAAAGCTAAGTCTAAGGCTGAAGCTGCAGATTCTGATGAGGATGAGGATGAACATGATGAAGATGAAAACGAGGATGAACCAGAAGTTGAATCTGACAAATCTGATGATGATAAGGAAGCATCAGACTCTGGTGATGACAGTGATGATGATTTTAAGGTATTTATTTTCTGCTGAATGATATCACTGTGTGATTAAATTTATTTATTGCGCATCTTACAAAATGCTTTAGTAGGCAAAGTTGGGCTTTAATTATATCTCCCTTTTCCTGTGCTTTCCATCTGTCACATAATCTTGTCTGGATGACTTGTACATTTTAGGAAGGCGAGCAAAGCTCTGACTTCCTTAGCTGTTGTGCAGCCCCAGCAATCTGTTATACAAACTACGTATGGCAGGAACCGCCATATTCATCTGACCGATAATATAGTTCACAACTTTCCACACGCATTTATCGTAGCAGAGGATGTATCATACAACAAAAGTTTCAAAGTTTTTTATTTATTGTGGATGTTTTTCTTAACAAAAGTTCAAAAATACGATACGGGAAGCATACAATTTGCATGGAAATGCGGAAGAATACACTTATCTTGCTGTACTCTAAAAAACACGGCAATTTTCATTGATAAAAAAATGTTTTTCGCATTTACTACTATGTATAGTGACGTCATCTGGTGAGGGGGGGATATAATATCAAACACCATTCGACATGTAATCATTAATGGGGTGAAATATTGATATGTTTTTGATATGATTACTCGTAGTTTGAGTAAATAGTGATTGTAAGTGTAATTTTATTCACTACGGATTTTCCTCTTTTAATTTTGATAGTAAAATAACGAAATAAGGTTCGGGGCTACATTTGTTGTTTATAGAAAAACGCGCCAATCTGTCATCTTATGCAAGCAGTGTATTGATGAACATATTTAACGGTTAATTAGGTCATCCAGCCGTTATGTTTGTTGTGTTTCTGTGTTGTATTTTTTAGATTGATTAAATCTAGGTCACGCAACACCATTTATAATGCTATTTATTGATTATTTATATTGTTGATTGAAAGCTATATGAGAATCGAACATAACTCAAGTCAATATACGCGTAAGTCTGTAAGTAAGTCATGTTTGTTTTGGTCTAGACAAAGAGTTATGGATATGTGTTGTATATTCTCGGACAATCAGGAACATTTTGTGCTGAATGCGTTTCGTTATCCATAAATCATAACTATTGAACTGGATATATTAAAATTGACTGGAGTTGTACATTACTACTCAATTCTTTCGATTTTGGAGAAACATCAGAATATGAAGGTTTGTTTGTGAAGCTTTCATATAGGTTGTTCATGTCGATAACTTTTATGTGGAGATGTGGAAAGGAATCCTTGACCACCACGTTACCAGTTTACAAAATGTCTTGAAATGGATATTTTCACCAGGGTCATCAAATATTCAGTCAATTTTCACACGGAAGACGGTGTGTACCATGGTGTTTGCATTTTTTCAAATGCATTATTAAAACCGTTTGATAGCTACTGTTGGAAAAGTATTGATATGGACTCTGTATTGTATGCAGGAGATTATTTATACAGATACACAAAAGAAATATTTAACACACCACATTCTTTTCTAAATCCCAATGAATTGCCTTTTAACATATCAGAAATCTAACTAAGTTCTCCAATTTTCTGAACCTACATTTTCGCACTAACACAAGAAGCGAGCCTTCCCTCAGGCCCTTCAGGTCTTTTGATTTATTGATTTGGCAAAACTTGCTGCTTCCAGAAGGATCAGCATGAGGTCAAGTTACATGTATTTATATCCCTTTAACAGTCTAGTTTGATAAATTTTGTTATAAATTTTTGTTCTGAATAATTCCTCCGACATCTGTGGTTAGATTTAGCCAAAACTTACTGGGATGGATCATTGTTGTGTAATTTGCGCATATCCCTTTTACTTTTGGGGTCAATGCTTTGTTTGGTTAAAAATCTTGTCAGGATGTCTCCTCTGTCGTCTGAAGTCAGATTTCAGCCAAAACTTGCTGTGAAGGAACAGTGTGAGGTCAAGATGTGCATATTTATTTTTAGCTTTTCTGGGCAAAGGCACTCGGCATTTATAGGATAGTTCTAGGTCTTGTTATCCCAGTTTCAGTGTAATGTGAATAGGTGGGGAGCCATACCATCTGTCTGCAGGAAGTTACTCCCGGGTATCAGCGTTTAGAATACAGTATCAAGTAGACACCGTCACGATATGACTGAAAAATTAAATAAATAATTATTCACTGAAAGCACACATAAAAGAAATCCCTTTATGTAAAGCGGATATAATACTACGAGGCAGGAGCGTAAAATTCCAAAGAGAAAAATTGTAAATAGTAGTTTGATCGAACAAGTAATTTCTGCTCTACGAATATTCCAAAATGTAAAAGAATATTGAAAGATCAGAAAACAACTGAATCACCAGATGCAAATATAAATCCAGATGAACTTTGCTGGGAAACAAATGTGCGGAGTGCGTGGTCCAGTGGTAGAGCACTGAACTCATGATCAGAAGGTCGGGTATCGATTCTCTGCCAAGGCTTTGTGTGGTGTCCTTGAGCAAGACACTTTTCTGCATATGCTTTGTACTGGTTCTAACCAGGAAGACTTTGAGTGTGATATGCCAAAGTTGTAAGAACTTGTTTCACAATCAAAGTAAAACAAATAAGTGTAAACGAAACAAGTGTGCTTACTGTACGTAAATTTTGCTGCCAAGATTTGTCAGATTTGATCAACATGTCAAAACAGATGTTTGAACATAAAACAATGAAAATGGTCGAAGTTATAATATATGGGCATGTGACAGTTCACAGTATTAAAAGGACAAAGGAATCTTGTATTTACAACCCTTCAGGGGACTTTAAAACACAGTGATAAATCTATATGACATTGACAAATTTTTCTGCCATCAGTGGTTGTTCAATATTAACAACTCTCTATTTAATAATACAAATTTATTCCACTCTTTGCTAGCAAATGGTATTTTTACTATATACATGTTTTAAGGAACCTCCAAAAAAGAAAGCGAAAAAAGCTGCAACTCCAAAAGTTTCCTTGAAAGCAAAAAAAACGAAAACAAAAAAAGAAAAGACCCCAGTATCGAAACCTAAAAAGGCTACACCGAAAAAGAAAGCAACTCCGGTAAAGAAAAAGGAAAAAGGTATATAAAATGATCTCTATGATTTTTTAGAACTTCAATTTTTCTGAATCTTGAAATGCTAGGGATTTGGGCTGCCTTTCACAATTTCTTTGAGCCAACTTTATTTTCATTTTAAGAATATTATGAATAATGTTAATTGTGTTAATTTTACAAAAGATTTTTGTGAAATGCAAGCCTGATGACTTAATGAAGCATAATCCTTACTGCATTATAATGTAAGTGATCAAAAGTCTTGCTTGATAAATAATATCTTAAATCAAGTTTATACAAATGGTAGCCTTTTAGTTCTAGGTGAACATGCATAATTTTTAATTATAAAGTAACTTCAAAATTGAAAGTCATATAGTTTGGATATTCTGCATGTATCGCAGACTGATAGATAATATACTATTAAAGTTGATTTTTGGTGGTGTTCCAATATTTTATATATTTGAAGAGATTTTTTATTTAGATACTTTTAATGTATACTGTCTCATTAAATGTTGTCCAATATCAAATGACCACTACTGGTGAGCTAAATTATTTGACCCAATTCTTGATTCTGTTTGATGATGGCAATTTTACAACTATCTTCCTTGGCAGAAGTAGAGGATGACATATCAGATATCAGTTCGGACTCTGATGACGAACCTTTAAAGCCAGTTAGCAAACCTAAAGGACCCCCTACTGTAAGTATTCTATATCATTATATACGAGTGTGTTGTTTACAAGTGTAGGAGAAATGGACATATAAATCAAAATGTAAAATGAAAAAAAAATAAAGAATATGTTTTAAGTTTGATTGGTTGTCTATCCCTGAAAACAGATGGTTAGTCATCTTAATGGAATAGCAGATGTGTTTTTATTTGTTGAATTTACCTTATAATCCTGTAGATGTACATACTGATAATGACAATTTGCTCAGAACGGTGATGCAATGGACCGTTAACATTGGACAGGTTGAATGCCCAAAAACAATGTTAACATAAAACAAATATTATAATGAAGTACTAGAGAAAATTTCCAGGTGTTAGGCTAGAAAAGTTACTGGTTCATTTCAGGATATATTTCATTTTAAACTACAGTTGAAACTTGTTATCTCGATATTGGAGGGACTGCCAAAAAAACTCGAGATATCCGAATATCTACATAGATTTTGTCTCAAAATCAATATTTATTTCCATCAACTGGGCTGCGTTCAGCACGGTTAAACATGTTTACTTTATTTATAAACACAAACTGTGAGCTAACGGATGAAAAGTAAACGGAAATCGTCTACTTGGCTATGTCCCTTCACTTCCCATTAAGTCATGTGATTAAACACGCGCAAACAGCTCGCAGAGGTGTTTAATCTGTCAGCTAACGATAAAAGCGAACATGTCGTTCAGTTCTGTTCACTTCTGTAATCTGTAATCAAACGTTTACACACAAATTAACGCAGCCCATATAAGTGGTGCAAAGCACGTCAATTGTACTTTCATATTACGGTCCGTGCAGTAGAATTACAGTCGTGATAAATGCTCATATCCGGGCCCTTCTTCAAATTTCTCGGCAGTGTGAGATGTAAGTTGAGGCTGATTGGTTGAATCAAATGATATTTAAACCAAATTAACATGCAATCACCCAATTCGATGACACGATGTTTGCAACGTTCTGTAAGTCATTAAAACACACCTTTGTCGTTGATCGGTTATTAGTGTTGCGTCATAAACAAACTGTGAAAAATGGCACGTGGCGTGGAAACAGGCACAGTATTATGTCAACAATAAATATATCGAGACAAACAATAAATTAAAGGAGTTAAATGATCAATCGGGGGACTAAAACTGGGATCGTGATATCCGGAATATCGACAGAGACAATATCGAGTTAAAAGGAGTTTATTTATATAAGCAAAGAAGGGGAAAAGTTGGGACTGGCAAAAAATATCGATTGAAGCAATATCGAGATAATGAGTTTCGACTGTACCTGTATTTTTACTGGCACTTGTATTAGAAACTTTTTTTTTTGTATGCTTCAAGGGTTTACAACTGTAACCATGTACAAATATATATATGTTGATCAGACCTGGTGTAGTCAACTGTCTGTTCAGGGTTTGTTTTTGTTTGTCTCCTTATTCGCCTGATTATAAAAACAAGGATATGTAACAGAACGAGAAAAAAAATGAAGCCTGTCTGAGAATCAAACGTGAGACCTTTCGCTTGCATGGGAAATGTTCTACCAACTGAGATAGCCACCTAATTACATACTCTCTCCTAACAGGTTACGAACACTGACATAATCCTTCAAAAACTTAAAATGTGTCCTTGAATATTCATAGAGACTAGTAACCACATTAAGGTTTCTAGGAATATATTTACAGTGCTCCAAGAAAAAAAAAATTTGAGTAGGTTGAAAAAATCTACTTGCCCTGGCTGAAAAATAACTTGCCTTTATCAATGGTTCACATGCCCAGATTTTTATTACCAATACACCTTGTGGTATAATATGAATTATGTAAACATAGACTTAAATGTATTAATTTTATGTAGGGTTAGCTCCCCTTAACATTATGCATAGATCTAAATCACACAGTTTTAGAGTTTGAATAAGACCGGGAGAACTGACTATGTCTGTCAGTATGTCCAACTTATAATGTTGTATTTAATCTTTGTTCTTTATTGACTATCATTTCTGTTCTGTCGACTTAGTGGCAGTGTGGGAGCAGGAGTTTATTTAAAACATTATTTTAAATATCTTTCTCTTGTTTTCTTAATATTGCTTCATAACATACAATTATGGCAATGTCAAGCCTACAAAGCTATTCAATCTATCAAAGAGAACTTGGCAATATGATAAATAAATGCAGTCTATGATAGCTATAGTGAATGTACATAGGTCACTTACAACAGCCTCGCTGTTAAGCTAGCTTTTACAGCGAGACGGTTGAAGTGCACTGACTTTATTGGAAGTTAAGCAATGAAGTGCGGGGTTAGTACTTGGATGGGTGACCGCGGTCACTTTAATGGCGACTAGGATTAACTTTCGAACCTGCGTCTGCACGAATCTCTCTTTCCTTGGGATGGGCAGGATATGGCCAGGAACTGCGGGAAGCCACAGGCTGTGCAGTTGGGGCTAAGCCCTAAAGGTTAAAGAGGGGAGAAGTGTAGTGAATGTACATAGGTTACTTACAACAGCCTTGCTGTTAAGCTAGCTTTTACAGCGACACGGTTGAAGTGCACTGACTGTATTGGATGTTAAGAATGAAGTACGGGGTAAGTACTTGGATGGGTGACCGTGATCACTTTATAGCCTTCAAATGTCTAGAAAGTGCAACTAGTCAACTATATTTCAAATATTAAAAAAAAAAAAATTCGTCTTAATTGTTGGTTGCAATATTATATTTAAATCATGCCAAAGAAAATTATACGCTGAAACTACACAACCAAAAAGCAATTACTATAATACCCCACCCACATATTTCTTTGCCGTAAACTCAATTTAAATATCAACATTCACGTTTTCACAGAAGAAAATTTATATACATACAGTTCGCATTATTGTAAATCTACAAAATATTTATAAAATTACCAGACCCTAATGCTGAAATTTTACATAACGCGATCGTTCGTAAATTATCTGCAAAAACATATAAATTAGATTTTAGAAATCATTACCATTTTGGCAAAGGGAGGTAATTTTATACTCTTCATAATGGAGAATTTGAGAGACACCCGCGAATTATGTCATCGTCTTTTTTTTGTCTTTGCTCGGGTAGGTAGGTTATTAAAAATAGATTAATTTATATTCAAAGATATCCACCAATCACATTAGAGGGATAAAAATAGATAAATGAATATGCATGAGAGGTTTTCCAAAGTGGTATTATTGGGCATGTGGTGTGATAAACACCGCAGCGGTCAATTGTTTATACTGATTAGTTACGGTCTTTAAACAACAGTTTGAACGTGTCATATCAAATAGAGATATTTGCAGACGTGTGTATTGTGACAACTAGCTTGTCTGATTTTTAAGACAAGCCCAACAGACAAGTAACTTTGAAAAAGGCACATGCCCAGATCCAGATTTGACAAGCCCCGGGCATCGGACTATTCTATTCTTGGAGCACTGATTAAAGTTGCAATTTCCGTTGGGCGCCAATGTGACAGGAAGAGAAAAATATGCAGCCAGTCTGGGACTCGACCCTAGGGTCTTTTTTTTTTACAATTCTAGCCATACGTTTCTCCTAACATTTTATGAACACACTGTCGGATAAACACGTTGTTGGTAGTCAGTAATATAAGTGAACAGATTGCAGCTTGTGTAACAGTATTGTTTCCAGTACAGACCGCAGCTTGTGTAACAGTATTGTTTCCAGTATTAAAAATATGACTTTTTTTTTCAGAATGATGAATTAAAAGATGTTATTAAGAAAATGTTAGACAGTGCAAATTTGGAAGAGGTCACAATGAAAACTGTATTAAAAGATGTAAGTAGCATATTATTGATCATGTTGGTAGGCCTACCATATATATATATATATAATATATACATCTGAATTAAGTAACTTGCAAACTTTCATAAAGGTTTGGATTGAGCGGGACTTGAACTTGCAACCTCAGTGGTAAGACATAAGTGATATTGAGAGGACACCTTAGACCGCTCTATCACGGAGGATCCAAGGAATTTCCATAGTAAAGTGACAGTACAAGTATAAACAAGTCGTATAATATACATGTAATATTATAAATGAATGTTAATTAATATTTCATGGGGTTCTGTTTTTAGTTCATGGTGGCATGTGTATGTTGAAAAGGACGAAATACTGTGTATAATTGAGGAAAGATATGTAAAGAAAAATAATGATTTTGAGGAAAGTAAGCTTTTTGCAAAATTTTGTTAGAGAATTCAAGCGTTAGGGGAATACCTTTTCTGATATTCAAGTGCTGGGGTACCTTTGTGCTTAAATGGCCTGTAGAGAAGCCTGGTTTTATATATAGATTGTGCAGATACACTCGGGTCCCGTTATAACGCGGATCTTGGGGTCCACAAAACGAAACCGCGTTATAAGCGGACCGCGTTATAGCGATAATTACCTCGAAAAAAATCGATGTCGGTTTTTCACACCTATCGTGCTGTCCTACTGTGAATGGGTATTGTTTGCATTGTAATATGATACAACGCGTATTTAGTTACAACAGATACACTTAGATATGTATGAAATTAATACAAAAAAAGAAAAGAAAGAAAAACGTTTTCGTGTTTAAATTGGCAGCCATTTCCGTTTAACCCGGAAGGAGAAAAAACGGTGTCTATATAAAAAATCGCGCTTCAATTTAAACTCAACGCTGTTAGTATAAAAATATTAAAAATATAAATCTGAAGTATTAACAACAATTAAATAATAAAAATAAGTTTGTGTTTACGATCCGATAAGATACCCGCGATATACTAATACCTGTCAACCACTTCGTTGCTTGATCACGTGATCACTCGATAATAACAAAGTTTGCATATGGCTTCCGTGTTTGGCGCGTGTCAGCATTTATTGAAGCACTCGGGATTATTACAAACTGTTAATTGTCAATGCTGGCATGAATCAATCCCTTAAACAATCCTTTAAACCACCATGAGGTAATGGTTATAACAGTTTGTTATAATCAAGGCTAATTGGTGAGTAGAAGATGAGCGATTATCAAATCAAAACATGGCGACGATCTATTGTTTGGTTGTCATTTGGTCATTCGCGCATATTTTCAAGTTTTGTATCACGACCTTTCGCCCCCGCCGAAAAATTGGGAGCCAAGCAAAAACCGCGTTATAACGGAATTCGCGTTATATCGGACCGCGTTATAACGGGACCGCAGTGTACTTGTATTTTTTTTTTACAGATATCAAGGGTTAAGGCTCATTCTTCCTATTATTTTTTATAAACCTTTGTGTTGTTACTTTTAAACCCCATATCAATCATTATGCCTCCTCTTTCCAATGTTTCAAGGGAGAGGGTCATTGTCTTTGTCTGTTTGTCCGTCCGTACATTGATGTGCTTATCCTCATATTGTTTCAGGTTTATGATAAGTACCCATCATTTGATTTGGCAGATAGAAAAGACTTCATTAAAAATACAGTGAAACAGGTAAGGTTATTATTTTTGTAAAAGTGTAAGCATGTTCAAAAAAGATTTGTTGAGTGTCATATCCTATGAAACACGTGCTGAAATAGCTTTAATAAAAGTTTGGTAGCAGTACATAAAGATAAATTTGTAATAAATTGTTGTCTTAGTCCAGTCAGTTCTGATTTGGTTTTGGTCAAGCCAGCTTGTGGTAAGCTTGACATTGTTGCCACATTGGTGATCTGTAATATGTGCATCCATCCGTCTAATCTTGTCCAGGTTTTAACTTGTTCATGCATTAACGAATTTTGAAGTAACTTGGCACAAATGTTCATCATAATGAGACAAAATGTCACACACAAGAACCATGTACGTAACTCAAAGTTCAAGGTTCCATTTAGAGATTCAAGGTCAGAAATAGGTGTCCACTCCACATCATGTAAACCACCTAACAAGATTTTGAAAAAACGTGGCACAGATGTTCGCTATAAACAAATGATGTGTTGCACGCAAGACCCAGGTCTGTAGGTCATAAGTCAGGGTCACATTTATTGACTCATAAGTCAGATATACATGTAGGTACACAATTTTGTATCCGCTCCATATCTTGTAAACCACTTGACAGATTTTTAAATAATATCGCACAAATGTTTATCATAATTGGACAATTCACACACAAGAACCAGGTATGTAGCCCAAAGGTAACGGTCACACATAGGTTTAAGGTCAGAAATTGGTACAAATTTTTGTTCGCTCCATATCTTGAAAACCATACAACAGATTTTTAAATAACATGGCACAAATCTTCACCATAATCAGATGTGTTGAAGCAAAGGTCAAGGTCATACTTTGAGATTCAAGGTCAGAAATAGGTACAAAATTTCGTGTCTGCTTCATATCTTGTAACATGCTATAAATACTTACAATAATGAGGCATTTAATCACAGGTCTGCAGTGGCAGACTCAACAGTGTTTTCCTTGCCCATTTAGTTAATTTTTTAAAAATAATGTTGCAACTATGGAAGTCAGTGTTCTAAAAACGAAATTCACAAAACAGAATTTAACTGCTTGAAACTTCTTATATAAATTTTTAATGAAATTGCTGACAGTGAAGATACTGATCAGTCTACTGACAAGATGGTGTACTTTGATTGGCTCTCAGTCATTATTTAAAGCTTTATTAATGTATTTTAAAAATGATTTCATTTCAGATCATTTCATGAACTTGACCATTTGGCAATATGATAATATATATATATGTGAGTAAGACGCACAGCACAGGCAACCCTCATCGTAGATGTAGGTCTGATCTTGTCAGCAATGTCGTCCACGAGGCAGCTACAGGTGAAATATCTCGAGGAATACGGGAACATTTATGAAGTTACTACACCAGAAGATTGGGTTTATGTCGATTCAAAGGATGAGGCTCACGAACCCAAAAAACTGACCCTGTATAGTGCAGTAAAGTTACACCTTACTTTTTTGTGCAAAATTTAATGTTTTTTATTTTAATTATACTTTATTCTTTTAAAAAATATATTTTTTTTTTTTCAGTTTTACATTTTTCCCTTAATAAAATATAATTAAAGTGTACATAAACAGCGAAATATGCAATTTTCCTACATTTTAAGCCATTTTATGTCAATATATCCTGGTTTTAACAGTGATGGCACTTTTGCCACAAGACAATATTTACACACATTACTTCAAGTGTACTCAATTTAAACCATCTTTGGAGTTGTTCTATGAATAGAAAAACATGAAATGAAAAAATTAAATATACATATTTTAAAAGAATAGAGTATATGCAATACAGGTACACCAAGTTTAATTAAAAATTAAGTATATAAAAGAAATGCATTTTACAGAGTTGGGTCTTTGTGAAGCTTGTCCTTTGATAACATTATAAAATACATGTATTAACCACAGGTCAGAGAGAGCTGTAGTGATAGGTTTAAGAGGGAGTATGAAAAGTAGCCAGAAAACTTGTTTAATATTAAATTGATAAAACTGGACTTTCCAAGTAAACTCCCCCCCCCCCTGGTATCGATGCTGATTAAAAAATATTTTGATTTTAATTTCTCTGGCAAGTTGGCATTGAAGAGCATAACTGTTGAACTGCTTCATATTTTATGAAATTCACAGTTGGACAGGTTTGGGGTTAGTTAATGAGTGTTGGTTTAGGAATATATAACAAAAAGGTCAAAGTCAATGGGACACTTGCTTGTTTATATGATATATATATATATTTCATATCTGCTTGGCATATATTAGCTGTTTTCCAATGGAGATAATGATAGTGTAGCTGTTGTATCTTGCAACATTGTAATATTTTCTCCAATAACAGTCGACATATATTTCTCCAATAACAGTAGACATGAATGTTTATTAATTGGAAGGAGGCTGGTGTGCTTGAGTACATGTTAGCCTTCCAGAGTCCCCAAGAAACATTGGCTTGGTTAAATGATAGTCTGTTAATCCTGGATGACATAAAAATGATGCTAAATTTTCAAACAAACAAATTCTCTTTCTAAGAAACTGTTTGGGTTATGTTGACCTCTATGGATAAAGCTTACACAGTGGTACATATTTTCTTAGAAACTGTAAGGCCTGGAGTCATCAAATTTGACCTATACATTATTTTGTCTTTTAAGCATTTTCTGGTTACTGTTCGATCTTCCTCGTATAAAGTTGTGCTTTTTATCAATCCTTGTATTGTTGCTTCACAAACTGTTGTGTAATTAAATGTCAGAGACATCATGACATATGCTGCATGCATAGCACAAATATTTTGGTGAAATAATGAACACTTTCATGTTAAATGCTGGTTGTAACATATTAATAATATGGTGTTTTAAATTTTTCAGTTATATTTTATAATATGCATGAAGCTGTCTATAAAATATTAACATATTACAAAGTGTGATGTACATGTGTATATCATTTTATCATTTGTAAATAGTTTTATTTTTACTATATCACCTTTTAATACACAATTGTTCATCATGGTGACAAACTATGCTGTATATGATTTTTATGTTATAAGGATTTCTGTTGACCAGTGCGGGAAGGGTTGGGGTATATAGAGAAATTGTGTTGTATGGTGTTTAGCGTCGCTTTCAACAATTTTCTACTTGACAGTATTCTGAGCACTGTCACATTGGAGTATCGTGCCACAGACACGTGGTATGATACCCTACCCAGTCACATTATACTGACACTGGGCCGAGCAGACCTTGAATTTTCCTCTAAATGCTGAGCGTCGAGTGAGAAAGCTTCTAGTACCATTTTTAAAGTCTTTGGTATGACCTGGCAGGGGATTGAACCCACGACCTTCCGCATGCAAGGCGGATGCTCTACTACTACACCACGCTCCGTCTTAGAGAAATTGTGAAAAAATTGTAGAAATAAGTATTAGTGTTCATAAAATGGCTTTTGCATGAGACCATAAGAAAGTGACTTATAGATTTTCATTCAAATTTGTTTAAAAATAGGGACAGGTTGCATTTTTATTTTTCAGATATTTAAACGGAAGTGTCGTTTTAGGTATGCAATGAAAAATCAAAAGCTTTAAACGTGGCACCTTTTTGTCAGTTAAGGTTCTAATAATGTTTTTGGACAATAAAATATGTTGAGGGCAGTTGGGATGAAAATGTAGGAACTGATTTACTATGGTTTAATGGAATGACAACATTTGGCTAATCTGTGGATCAAGTGCAAGTTCTGTCTTGATGCAGTTAATAACCATATTTTGATAGACAGCAATATTTCAGTATGTAAAATGGTCATAATCTGATTGGCATTGACAACATTATTTCCTAGATAAATTGTTTGATTTGGCAATTATTCCTCCAGCTTGCTGTTAGGTGATGTCAATACCTGCTTAAGTCACTTTTTTGCCTAATCAATGGCTAAACTAAAGTCTTATTGTAGCTAATATGACTTCAGGCAATACTAATGCTTATATCTACATCTGTTTGTTTAACCTTGTTTTCAACGAATCTATGACAATGGCATAACCATCAGCACAAGTTTTCGCTTTCATTCTTTCAGTCAAGTATATGCAAATGAATTTTTTTTGGGGGGGAAACTAAATCAACTAAGGTCAGATTGACCATCAAATATATATATATATATATACAGCTCTGTGTGGACAATTGGCAACCTACATTTTAAAAAATTGCTCAGAAATATTTTATTTAAAAGTATATTTACTCATGAATGATTGTTATAATAGAATGTGCAATGTAATTGTCTAATAACCATAGATGTTTATCTTTTTTTTATCCCACCGCCGAAGGTGAAAGGGGGCATGGTAATGGTCTCTGTGCGCTCGTCTGTAACTTTTGTCCGAAGAAAAACTACAATCCCATGCAAGGGATTTTGTTGAATCTTCACACAATGACAGAGGACATTAAGAGGCAGTGCAGTATACAAGAACCATAACTCTACATTGCTTCTTTTTTAATTATCTACCTTTATCAATGTACACTTTTGTCTGGAGCATAACTCCAAAACTATTCAAGGGATTTTGTTGAATCTTCACACAATGACCGAGGACTTTGAGAGAAAGTGTATTGTACAAGAACCATAACTTCATCTTGCTTTTTTATATACTTATCTCCCTGGGCATAACTCTTTAAGTGCTGAATGGAATTTATTCAAACTTCATACAGAGAGGTCATTAAGGTGAAGTGCAGTGTCTAAGAACTATAACTCTAACTTGCCTCATTTTTCAATTATCCCCATTTATCAGTTTAGGATATTTGTCATATAGATTACTCAAGAACTTTTCCAGGGATTTTGTTCATTTTTCACGTTGATAGAGGATATTGGGACGAAATGCATTGTCCAAGTACTCTACCTTGCACATTTTTTTAATTATCTACCGTTATTATGTTTTATTATGCTTGTCCGGAACATAACTCAAAAAATGTTCAAGGGATTTAGTTGATGTTTCACACAATGATAGAGGACACTGAGAGGAAATGCAGTGTGCTAAGCGCATAGCTCTTACTCCTGTTTTCGCAGAGTTATTCCTTCATTATTTTCCCTTGTTTGAAGCAAACCTTGAAAAGTTTTGAAGTGAATGCTTTGAAACTGCATACATTGATAGAGAGCATTGACAGGAAGTGGACAGAACAAGAATTTGCTTTGGCGGGGGAATTGGCCATGTCCAACATGGCTCTTGTTTTCATTGCTGTAAATTTTGAGGGTGTTTTAAGTATACAATGTGTTTTTAGCTGTACATACATTAGCTGTGTTCTCGGTGTTGTATAGACTTGATGGGCAAGCAGCCTCTCAATACCTGTGTTATATACATGTACGTAAATGCTTGGTAGACCAGCTGCTTCACCAGTGCTTGTGTTGTACAAGAGGGATAGGTCAGCTGTCTTCTCAGTGCTAATGTTATATATTATTGGTAGTCCAGCTGACTTCTAAATGCTTGGGTTAAATTTGATTGCTAAGCAAACTGTTTTCTCAATGTCTTTTACGGAAGACTGGTAGATCAGCTGTCATTTTAATACCTGGATTAAATCTGATTGATAGGTCAACTGTCTTCTCAATACCTGGGTTAAATCTGATTGATAGGTCAGCTGTCTTCTCAATACCTGTGTTAAATCTGATTGGTAGGTCAGCTGCCTTCTCAGTACCTGGGTTAATTTTTTATTGATAGGTCAGCTGTCTTCTCAATACCTAGGTTAGATCTGATTGATAGGTCAGCTGCCTTCTCAATACCTAGGTTAAATCTGAATGGTAGGCCAGCTGTCTTCTCAAAACCTGTGTTAAATCTGATTGATAGGTCAGCTGCCTACTCAATACCTGGGTTAAATCTGATTGATAGGTCAGCTGTCTTCTCAATACCTGGGTTAAATCTGATTGATAGGTCAACTGTCTTCATAATATCTAAGTTAAATCTGATTGATAGGTCAGCTGTCTTCTCATTACCTTTGTCAAATCTGATTGATAGGTCAGCTGCCTTCTCAAAACCTAGGTTAAATCTGAATTGTAGGTCAGCTGTCTTCTCAATACCTGTGTTAAATCTGACTGATAGGCCAGCTGTCTTCTCAAAACCTGTGTTAAACCTGATTGATAGGTCAGCTGTCTACTCAGTACCTAGGTTAAATCTGATTGATAGGTCAGCTGTCTTCTCAATACCTTGGTTAAATCTGATTGATAGGTCAGCTGTCTTCTCAATACCTGGGTTAAATCTGATTGAAAGGTCAGCTGTCTTCTCAATACCTGGGTTAAATCTTATTGATAGGTCAGCTGTCCTCTCAATACCTGGGTTAAATCTGATGGGTAGGTCAGCTGTCTTCTCAATACCTGGGTTAAATTTGATTGATAGGTCAGCTGTCCTCTCAATACCTGGGTTAAATCTCATTGATATGTCAGCTGTCTTCTCAATACCTGGGTTAAATCTTATTGATAGGTCAGCTTTCTTCTCAATGACTGGGTTAAATCTGATTGGTAGGTCAGCTGTCCTCTCAATGACTGGGTTAAATCTGATTGGTAGGTCAGCTGTCCTCTCAATACCTGGGTTAAATTTGATTGGGAGGTCAGCTGTCCTCTCAATACCTGGGTTAAATCTGATTGGTAGGTCAGCTGTCCTCTCAATACCTGGGTTAAATCTGATTGGTAGGTCAGCTGTCCTCTCAATACCTGGGCTAAATTTGATTGATTGGTCAGCTGTCCTCTCAATACCTGGGTTAAATCTGATTTATATGTCAGCTGTCTTCTCAATACCTGGGTTAAATCTTATTGATAGGTCAGCTGTCCTCTCAATACCTGGGTTAAATCTGATTGGTAGGTCAGCTGTCCTCTCAATACCTGGGTTAAATCTGATTGGTAGGTCAGCTGTCCTCTCAATACCTGGGTTAAATCTGATTGGTAGGTCAGCTGTCCTCTCAATACCTGGATTAAATCTGATTGGTACGTCAGCCTTCTACTCAATACCTGGGTTAAATCTGACTGATAGGTCAGCTGTCTTCTCAATACCTTGGTTAAATCTGATTGATAGGTCAGCTGTCCTCTCAATACCTTGGTTAAATCTGATTGGTAGGTCAGCTGTCTTCTCAATACCTTGATTAAATCTGATTGGTAGGTCAGCTGTCCTCTCAATACCTTGATTACATCTGATTGGTAGGTCAGCTGTCTTCTCAATACCTGGGTTAAATCTGACTGATAGGTCAGCAGTCTTCTCAATACCTTGGTTAAATCTGATTGGTAGGTCAGCTGTCTTCTCAATACCTTGATTAAATCTGATTGGTAGGTCAGCTGTCTTCTCAATACCTTGGTTAAATCTGATTGGTAGGTCAGCTGTCCTCTCAATACCTTGGTTAAATCTGATTGGTAGGTCAGCTGTCCTCTCAATACCTGGGTTAAATCTGATTGGTAGGTCAGCTGTCTTCTCAATACCTTGATTAAATCTGATTGGTAGGTCAGCTGTCTTCTCAATACATGGGTTAAATCTGACTGATAGGTCAGCAGTCTTCTCAATACCTTGGTTAAATCTGATTAGTAGGTCAGCTGTCTTCTCAATACCTTGATTAAATCTGATTGGTAGGTCAGCTGTCTTCTCAATACCTTGGTTAAATCTGATTGGTAGGTCAGCTGTCTTCTCAATACCTTGATTAAATCTGATTGGTAGGTCAGCTGTCTTCTCAATACCTTGGTTAAATCTGATTGGTAGGTCAGCTGTCCTCTCAATACCTGGGTTAAATCTGATTGGTAGGTCAGCTGTCCTCTCAATACCTTGGTTAAATCTGATTTGTAGGTCAGCTGTCCTCTCAATACCTGGGTTAAATCTGATTGGTAGGTCAGCTGTCCTCCTGTCCTCTCAATACCTGGGTTAAATCTGATTGGTAGGTCAGCTGTCCTCTCAATACCTGGGTTAAATCTGATTGGTAGGTCAGCTGTCCTCTCAATACCTGGGTTAAATCTGATTGGTAGGTCAGCTGTCCTCTCAATACCTGGGTTAAATCTGATTGGTAGGTCAGCTGTCCTCTCAATACCTTGGTTAAATCTGATTGGTAGGTCAGCTGTCCTCTCAATACCTGGGTTAAATCTGATTGGTAGGTCAGCTGTCTTCTCAATACCTGGGTTAAATCTGATTGGTAGGTCAGCTGTCTTCTCAATACCTGGGTTAAATCTGACTGACAGGTCAGCTGTCTTCTCAATATCTGGAATAAATCTTATTGGTAGACAAGTTGTCTTAATACATGTAAGATAGGTGATATATATTTTTAATAATGTGGATAGGCAAAACAATTTGATGCTTTATTTTCTAATTCCTTGCTCATTCTACCCTAAAGCTAATTTTTTTCTGAGAAACATTGATAATGGACAAAAATGCAGTTGTAAGGTGATATATTTCTGTCTTAATATTTATCATCCACATTCATAACTCATCTTCATATATAAAATACCATGTTTAATGGGGGATTACGGATTTATGTCTTTGCAAGTACCAGTACAATGCATGACAGTGTTTCTGAAGTAATAATCTGCCATCATTTCCATTTACTTGAGAAAATCATGATATTGTCATTGATTTTGATAGACTGAAATATATATTGTAAATATGCTATGAAGTAACATAATCACTTGTTAATTTGAGATGGTATTACTATAAAATCGTTGACATTTCACATGTTCTGATATATGAGGAGAGACATTTGCTAGAAAATACATAATTTAAGCATTTTGTTATAATTTGATAATCAGAAATTATCATAGATTGATTAACTAAACCAGTTGAGTCACAGGCTAGATTGAGGTAAAAAATTACCACTCACAGGTAAAAATAAACAATTGCAAGAAAAATAACCAACCACAAAAAGGCAATTTACTACAGGAAAAGTAACCAATCAAAAAAAAGTAACTAACTACAGGAAAAGTAACCAAATACAAAAAAAAAAAGCAACTGTGAAAATCTGATTATTACATGTGTAGTATTGAACTAGAGTTTAAGATTGAATTGTTGAAATCGTGTTAAAATTTGTATATTTCAGAATTTATTTTGAAACAATGTTCATATCTGGTATCATAGTGGAAAAAATATAATTGTCACGAGTCTGATTATGTGAATAAAATATTAAAATCCTATGAATAGTGTTGTTAACTCTGAAATCCCTGTAAACATTAACAGTTATATCATTTAGGTCCCTTTTTAGGTCCTCAGTTTGTGCAACATCGCATCTTTAATCCTATTAAAATGATGGTGTTCATGGAAGACACCAGATAGACTGTTTACAAGAGATAATTATACTTAGTCTAGGAGCATGTGGTCTAATGGTACAGCATAGACCTGTGATTAGGGGTCGGGTGGGCAATGTGTAGTGTCCTTGAGCAAGACACTTTATGCACATGTTTAGTACTGGTTCTACCAGGAATGTGATTAGTCAAGAACTTGCTTCACAATCAATGTAAAATAAATATGTATAATAAAGTAAATAATAACAAAAGCGTGCTATATTTACATGCACTTAGTTTATAGGAAACTATCATACACCAAGTTTATAGGATATTATACATTTAGTACATAAGACACTGCCATACATTCATTTTATAGGAAACTATCATATACTCGGTTTATAGGACATTGATACATTTAGTTTTTAGGACACTGGTACACTTAGTTTATAGGACACTTTGATACACTTAGTTTATAGGACACTGACACACTTAGTTTATAGGACACTGATACCCTTAGTTTTTAGGACACTTTGATACACTTACTTTTTAGAACACTACCATACACATAGTTTATAGGACACTTTATAGGACACTGATACTTAGTTTATAGGTCACTTTGATACACTTAGTTTATAGGACACTTTGATACACTTAGTTTGTAGGACACTTTGATACACTTAGTTTGTAGGACACTTTGATACACTTAGTTTGTAGGACACTTTGATACACTTAGTTTGTAGGACACTTTGATACACTTAGTTTATAGGACACTTTGATACACGTAGTTTTAGGACAGTATCAGGTAGTTGATGTATAGGACACTTTAGTTTATAGGACACTGTTAGACACATACTGGTAACATGAAAAGAACAGATACTCTATTTCCGACTTGTACATAAATATGAATCGTCATAATAACATGATTGTAAAACATAATATCGCGTTATATATACCGTTACCATTACCATTATATGTATATATAAAGTCACCTACTGATTTCATTACCATTATATATATATAAAGTCACCTACTGATTTCATTACCATTATATATATATAAAGTCACCTACTGATTTCAGCGAGTGGTTTTGCATTGTTTTAATTTTAAATATCACGGGAAGCTGTTACAAATGTGGTTTTATGGCAACAAAACCGGTAAAATTACATATACAATTTTGATCTTGTGGAAATACAAACAGTATCCAACATAGCATGTGAATAGAGGGCAATAAGGATATCATTTACAAAATTTTATTTACTTTTCATTTACTAATTTTCGTGCCCCCCCCCCCCCCCCCCCCCGACCCTTTTTATTTTCCTTTTTTTTTTAAAAAAAAAAACATCGAAAAATTTTAAAAAAGGAAAATAAAAATAAAATCCTCCCGCCCTCCCTGTTTTTAAGAAAAAATTTGATGATAATCTAGCAATTTTTTGAATTTATAATGGCCTTAACCGACAGGTGACTTAATACTCCAGTATCTTGTTGAATATACATATACATATCTAAATACAAGAACTACTTTTAATCATAGTACAGTCCTTCAACTACAAGAGGATGGACACGTGTATTAAATATTTAAATGATGCTTATGTCTTGCATTGCCTATTATATATACTTGGCAGCGTTTACTGAGAATGTGTCCGAAATAGATGAAGCCTATTTAAAATAAGTCTCATTAAACATTTAAAATGCTGTTAATATGGCGCCGTCAGCTATCTTGGTTAGTAAATATAGATAATATCTTCTAATCGAAACACCTGTCAACCTGGGGAATTATGTAAATGTGCTTCACAATTCTGAAGGCAATTATCGAATGGTGGAATTTACATCAGAAATCATGAACAGTTTACGCTCTTCAAGTAAATGTTATAGGAATATTCCCAAGATGGTGATTATTAACGCAAACATCAGAACAAAATAATGACGAGATTAATGTGAAATATACTTTAAGATACGAAAACTGTTAAAAAGACCACGACAATGTTATTATGTTTGAAATTTAGCGTAAAATTTATGCCATCGAAGGCTTACAGGCGATCAATTAACGTAACCACTCTTTCCTGGGATCCTGGAACCAATACTCGAGCACTGGAACTGAAACAAGGAAAAATACTATAATGATTAAGAATAATTTATGGTTGGATTACAAAACTACGGAAAATGTGATTACTAACAAAAATGAATGAGGGCTAACAGATGATCATTTATCCTAACCGCTCTATCCTGGAATCCTAGATGTTTAACCCGTACTCCAGCATACCCATCCCCGCAAGTAACTGATAACTCCCACTTGAATCGACAGTGAGAGACGAATGGCAATGAGACACAATTGCGTACGAGTATATCGGTCACCACGGAGACTGGCCGGGTGGGAATTCGAACTCGCATCCCCATCCCGGATTGATATTTTGATGCGCTACCGACTGAGTCGGACTATTGCATTATACGTCAGAGGTAACTACCCGTAACTATGGCAATGTAATCAGAAGATGTGTATTTTTCTTGTCTTCCGAAAACGCCTTACTTTTTTGCTTTTCATTCTATTTGCAACATTAAATAGTATAGACATCTGATACAAATAGATTGATAATTATGATGAACATCGTTTGAATGCTTTATTACTTGTAAGTTAGTACTCCGCGGCCAACTGCTCTAACTTGATCATAATGCAGTTACACTGACAAGTAACTGCAATCAAATGAATTAACTGTTGCGTAAGATTTAGTCTTATTTCTCACATTTGATCGGCTGCTGTGTTGGTTTGGTCCTGCTAGTCTTTGTTTTCTTTTTTTGTTTATCGAAAACGTCTAGGTGGTTGGTAGCAACAGAGTTGTGGTGTTTACCTCCCATGATGAAGGTGGTTCGCTACTAGCCTTGGTTTCCTTTTCTTTTTTTTCTTTTTTTTTTTTTTTTTGAATGGGGTTTAACGCCATTTTCAACACATTTCAGGTTATATATGGCATATCCAGTTTTACTGGTGGAGGAAGACCTCAGACTGAGTCAGACTGAGTAGAACCACCGTCCTTCCGCAAGTAACTGGAAACTTTCTCACATAAAGTTTTTGGAGCGAGCGGGACTCGAACCTACGACCATAGCGGTGAGAGGTAAGTGATCTTGAGACGGCGCCTTAGACCACTCGGCCACGGAGGACCCTATTTCCTTTTCTATTTCACTAAAACATCTACTGGGGTTGGAAGCAGCTGAGTTGTGGTGTTTACCTCCCATGATGAAGATCCTTGGTTTCCTCTTCTGTTTCACTAAAACGTCTACTGGGTTATACTTTCATTGTTCGTAACAGCTGAATTGTGGTGTTTACCTCTCATGATGAAGGTGGCTCGCTACTCTCATTGGTTCCCTCTTCTGTTTCCCTAAAACATATACTGGTTTACACTTACATGCAGTGTAGCAGCAGCTGAGTTGTGGTGTTTACCTCCCGTGATGAAAGTGGCTCGCTACTAGCCTTGGTTTCCTTTTCTGTTTCACTAAAACATCTACTGGGTTATACCTACATGGTGCGTAGCAGCTAAGTTGTAATGTTTACCTTCCTGTGATGAAGGTGGTTCGCTACTATCCTTGGTTTTCTCTTTTGATTCTCTAAAACATCTACTGTTTACTACTACATGGTGTGTAGCAGCTGCGTTGTGTTTACCTCCTGTGATGAAGATGGCTCGCTACTATCCTTGGTTTTCTCTTCTGATTCTCTAAAACATCTACTGTTTTACACCTACATGGTGAGTAGCAGCTGAGTTGTGATGAAGGTGGCACGTTACTAGCCTTGGTTTCCTTTTCTGTGTTTCTAAAACATCTACCGGTTTACACTTACATGGTTCGTAGCAGCTGAGTTGTGGTGTTTACCACTCGTGATGAAGGGGCTCGTTAATAGCATTGGTTTCCTTTTCTGTGTCTATAAAACATCTACTGGTTTACACCTACATGGTTGGAAGCAGCTGAGTTGTGGTGTTTACCTCCCATGATAAAGGTGGCTCGCTACTAACCTTGGTTTACATTTCTGTTTCCCTAAAACATCGACTGGTTAACACCTACATGGTTCGTAGCAGCTGAGTTGTGGTGTTTACTTGCTGTGATGAAGGTGGCTCGCTACTAGCTTGGTTTTCTTTTCCGTTTCTCTAAAACATCTACTTGTTTACACTTACATGGTGTGAAGTAGCTAAGTTGTGATGTTTACATCCCGTGATGAAAGTGGCTCGCTGTTAGCCTTGTTTTCCTTTTCTGTTTCGCTAAAACACCTACTGTTTTACACCTACATTGTTAGAAGCAGCTAAGTTGTGGTGTTTACCTCCCGTGATGAAGGTGGCTTGCTTCTATCCTTGGTTTCCTTTTCCTTTTCCCTAAAACATCGACTGGTTAACACCTACATAGTTCGTAGCAGCTGAGTTGTGATGTTTACCTCCTGTGATGAAGGTGGCTCGCTACTAGCATTGGTTTCCTTTTCCTTTTCCCTGAAACATCGACTTGTTAACACCTACATGGTTCGTAGCAGCTGAGTTGTGGTGTTAACTTCCCGTGATGAAGGTGGCTCGCTACTAGCATTGGTTTTCTTTTATGTTTCTCTAAAACATCTACTGGTTTACACTTACATGGTGTAAAGTAGCTAAGTTGTGATGTTTACATCCCGTGATGAAGATGGTTCGCTGTTAGCCTTGGTTACATTTTCTGTTTCCCTTAAACATCTATTGTTTAATACCTACATGGTTGGTAGCAGCTGAGTTGTGGTGCTGATTACCCAGCTAGCTAGATAAGTTTAAACGTATGGTTTTCATAACGTCATGCTACTAATGAGAGAGTGCAACGAATGCTGAATTATGTTTGAATTTATTTAATAAAAGATTGCTTAAATACAAGAAGAATGATACACAAACAATGGACTACATTACTGTGTTGAGAGCTTTAATTCTTTGCTGCATGCATATTATTATAATGTTTTTGTCATTGAATGTATCTCATATTTCAGCAGTGAGTTAGCTACAGAGATCGGCATGATTAAAACAAATCATATCAATCAATAATTCATTAATTCAATTCAATACACATGACTGAGATTTCGGGTGGAACCTTTAGTATTTATATAATACGAGTAACTCTTTGAATAATTTTGGTATCAAATTAAAGTTGATGTACTATTTTAACTTCACATGATAGGAATAGACAATTTATGTAGGACGATGATGGAAAATATTGACAATATTGTAAACATTTTCACCAAATCTCGATTGAATATCAGTATAAAACTTACTCCTCTGATCACTAAAATAATAAAATCAAATAATGTATGTTGTACATCACCATTGTACACAGTTTATCTTAAGTAGTCGAATACGCAGAATCTAGCTATTATATTCACATCACACCTACACGAGTATAGCATCTTTGAATTGGATCTATAGATATTCCAAATTATATCGTTATATTTTTACAGTGTTCACTCATTCTTATGGTAATGTACTTTTTGAATGATCCACTTATATCGTTATATTACAGTTTTCACTCATTCTTATGAAAATGTACCTGTTGAATGGCCAACTTATACTGTTATATATTTCTACAATTTGCACACATTCTTTTGATAATGTACCTGTTGAATGGCCAACTTATACTGTTATATATTTCTACAATTTGTACACATTCTTTTGATAATGTACCTGTTGAATGGCCAACTTATACTGTTATATATTTCTACAATTTTCACTCATTCTATTGATAATGTACCTGTTGAATGGCCCACTTATATCGTTATATATTTCTACAATGTTCACTCATCCTTATGGTGTACGTCTTCAATGACCTACTTATATTGTTAAATATTTTTACAGTGGTCACTCATTCTTCTGATAATGTACCTGCTGAATGAATCATTTATATCGTTATATATTTATGTATTTTAACAAAGTTCGCTCATTCTTATGATAATGTACCTGTTGAATGGCCCACTTATATCGCTATATATTTACAGTGTCCTCTCTTTCTTAAGGTAATGTAGTTTCAAACGACCCACTTATATCATTATATATATTTACAATGTTCACTGATTTTTATGATATTTTTAATATATACATATTGAATGGCTCACTTATATCATTCACTCTTTCTCATGGCATTACACCTGTTGGCTGGCCCACTTATATCTTACTTTGTTCCCCAAAATGTATTTTTTGTTCCGAAATCACCAGTGGAACTTCCAAACAAGACACATAGTCCTCTTCCTCCTCATTCGCCATTTTATCTTTCAGTTTATCCATGTAGTTTTTAATCTCGAACATAGGCGTTTTGAACCTTTCCCTTGCAACAAATTCCGAATAGTAATGCGCCATTTCGGCTTCTTCCCTTTCTCGACGGACATATTTCACCATTAAAATCACCATACTGAACGCGTAGAACAACAATACCACCACTATATACAGTAGAGCGTCATGTGACGAGGCGTGAGTTTTGGGCGTGGTCGTGTTGCTGGACGAGTTTGCACACAACACAGCCAAACCCGGCGCTCGTGTTATCACTTTTTCAGAGAAATTACTAATTCCGGACAGTGTGTCGTTTGAAGCTCTCAGTAAATCATTTAAGAACATGTTGAATGCTACTTCCGTAGTGATCACATCGTGTATTCCTGTCTCAACTGCATATGGAAGATTGTTATTTGTTCAGATATTGAAAAAATCACACACAATCTTTTGAAGTTACCGAATCACATCTTTAAACTAAACGCACTGCCCACGATTCATGTTTCCAATAGTTACAGCAGCCGAAAACTTTAAGATACTAGTTCCGTTGTGGGACACTACAGCAGTCGGATAATAAATACGAGTTGGTGAATACAACTTTAAATTGTTATTGTAATTGTTTTAAAGAATATAATCGACTGGCGGACTCTTTGCGTTCAAAGAGCTCTGACGGAACTCGATATAATTAGAAAAAAATCACAACCTGATTAATTAATATATTTATTGTTGTCTTTAGTGTCTCGTGTCCACGTGTCATTTGCATGACCGGCATTGTCTGTATTAAGAGTCCATTTTCATTTCCCTTTTCCCCTATTTTTATGATTATTTCGAAATTATAAATTAGTTTTACAAAAATAAATCTCACATTGGTATTGATTTCTGACAGTTATCCGTTATTATTGTACTACGGTAATGGTATATGTTTCTCTTGTTGCTTCCGGTCGTTCAACTCACGACACTAATTATATCCAGTAAAATGTCAGATAAAGCCAGATATAACATCTGCAGCAAGAAATATTGACATTTCTCACCGATGTCGTGTTTCAATGATCTCTCTAGTTTCCTGTTTCAGTGATTTCTCTACTTGTTATAATAACATTTCTTAATACGTGCATTTGTTATTTTGCATAGGCGTAGGAGCCGGGAAAAGGGGGGCAAGGTTGGTCGCCCCCATCCCCCAATTTTCAGGTTCAGCATATACTTTGGGGCCTGGTACACT